>JAVXUP010000767.1:0-107500 GCA_033070095.1 Escallonia herrerae | reverse complement strand
GGTTGGTAGAAACCTACAAGGTTCTGCCAGAAAACTACATTGATGGGATGCTGGTGCTGTACACAAAGACTTTCCTCTTGTGGGTGATGGGGGTAATTCTATTCCCAACGATGTCGAAGAATACGATTAGCGTCAAATATTTACCGTTGTTGGGTAACCTACAAGAGGTTGGGGAGAATGCCTGGGGTGCAACAACTCTTGCGTACCTGTACCGAGTATTGCACAAGGCAACGAGGCCCGACTCCAGAGCTATATGTGCATGTCTCTCGCTGTTGCATGTATATCATATAAGTCTTGATTACGTTATCGATATTTTTTTATTAGTCAGTGGATAATAAATTTTGACGATACTCTATATAATTTGTCTTTGTTCTCAAGTGTGGTCTTATGAACACATTGCTACCGGTGCACCCAAGCATAGGGACGAAACCGATAATGTGTGGCCTCGATTGTGCGTTTGGGAGTATAGCCGAAGGTTGAGCCACTACCCGCGGAGAGATGATCCCCATCACAACATTACGCTCTATTGGGGGAGCTCGACTCGCTTTCTCTGGGCCAAACGCGTTGGGCACTGTACAAGCATTTCACACGACGGGTGGCAGAGTCATGCATCTTCACGCTCGCTGGGTTACAACGCACACCCTTGATCTACTTTGAGGTTGCGGAGTGGTAGCTACCAGATCGTGCAATGCACCATTTTGACTGCCCGCAGGGGGTGCCAGCAGATGCCCCAGATATGAGGGTTAACCATAACCCACCGGGTGTTAAACAGTTTGGCAAGATGAATGTGCACAACTTGTGCACATGAGAAATTGAGATTTAAAACTCTTGGCAGGACATATTGGTGGCCAATGTGTCGGAGCCTAACCCCGTGATCAGCATCGAGCAGTACAACGAGTGGTACTACGGGATGTAGGTACAACGAGTGGTTATGCTTATTATCTCTTTGGATGTAGGTTAACGCCTCGCTCGCATTCTTCCAGAAGCTGAGTGAGCGGAAGGATCTTATGAATGCCATGGGATTGAAACTTTGCCAACGGGCTGATGCATTGGCCCAAGGTTGCGGGGATTTTATGCTCCATTATATGGGACCCGCTCCGGGCATCCCCTTGGGAATGGACTATCTGGGGTGGCAGCCTCCCCATCTGAGCAAGGGATACGGTGATCCCTCGGGGCAGACATCGGGGAGAACCAAGGAGCTGGTGGTCCCTCCGCAACGGTTAAGGCTCAAACGCCATGGGACGATTATAGTGTCCCCTCGCTTGCTTTGCTTTTGGAGTCAAAACCAATACCCCTATCTCCGAGTCAAGTCACACAAGACTGACAATATGCAACATCAATCTCTCCGAGTCAATACCCATCGTCCCGTGGGTGGGACCTTTTGGCTCCCCCGAAGGGCAATATCAGCCGGTCGAAGCCCCAGGAGAGCAATATCCCCCATTTACCCCCCCAAGGGGATATCCCCCTGTCAAAGCCCCTAGAGGGAAATATCCTCCGTTCGACCCCCCTAAAGGACAAAATCCCTCGGCCGACCCCCCGCTTATCCCAAGGGGCATCCGTTGAAACCTTTAGGACTGGTAAAAGCCCTGTTAATCCACGAGCGTTACTTTAGCGGGGCTCCTCAGAGTAAAGCGTCGTATAGTGTCATTTGCCCAAATGGCTTGGATTACACTTATGAGTGGGAGGAAATGTCCAGCCTAGCTCCGGGGACTTGGTTGAGCGACACTGTGATCACTGCTTACGTGGAGATTCTGAGGGAGCAGAGTCGGACACCCGGAATGACCGTCCACCCATTTATTTTGTTCGATGAGTATTTTCATGGCCTTCTTGTTCCAGTATGGGAATAGTGGGTCGATGGGATGGGAAGAAAACCTTGAAACAATGGAAACAGTTCGATGCGCTCCTTACATTTCTTAATAGGGATAGTTCGGTGAGCGCCCATGATACGGATGTGTTCCTAATACCATTTCTAGGTAATAGTCACTGGTACTTGGTTTGCTATGAACCAACTCAGAAAGTCGTATCAGTCCTCGACAGTCTCCATGACGATATCGGGCAAATGCCCGTGAAGCTGCTTTGGAAAGCCCAGTTGGATGCTGTGGTAATCTTACGATTGTTGTTTAATGCTTACTGTAATTTGCGTACTGTAAATGTTAACTTTTAGCTTACATTGTTTTTTATTTCTCCACAGAATTTGGTATGTGTCATGGTCCACTCTCTCCGTGAACCAGAAGTACCGGCGAGGCCGCGACTCTAGATTCGAGTAAAGAGGAGCAGGCCCAAGTAAGCTAATACCTCAAACTGCGGTGTCTTCATCTGCATGTACATGAACATATATTTTTCGGAGTGAGAGCCTCAAGGCGGCCATCTGGAGCGCAACAGAAGTGGAGGCCTTTATATATAGAATAGCTTGGCAAATTTATAAGGGCCAACCTAGACCAGTTAGGTTTACTCTACATCCGTCTAAGGACGAGAATCCGGCTCAAGATGAGGCCCGATGATGACTTCTTGTAAATGATTATTTCAAAGACTACAATTTGAATTTACATACCAATTTATTCAAAGTTCAATTGAGACATGTATTTTTTTGGGTTATGGTGGTTTCTTTGTGTGTTGTGGATTTGTGGTCATTTGTGTGTTGTCGATTTTTTGGCCTTTATTGAGATAGGTTTGATGGTGGTAAGAAAATATTATGCCGTGGTTTTTTTTGCCCTCGTTGAGACAACATGATGGTGGGAAAGAGAATGAAAGAATGTCTTTGTACATTATGTAGCGGACGCTAAACCTCCAAAAGAATCCTAAGTGTTGAAGTGTGTGTTTTTGTTGCGCCGTCGCTATATAGTGTAGCGGATGCTTTAACATCCAAAAAATCCATAAGTGTTGAAGTATTATGTTTCTGCTTCGCCGTCCGTTATATAGTGTAGCGGACATAATAAACTTCCAAAAAATTCTAAGTGATAAAGATTGATGTTAGGTGTCCTAAACTTCCCAAAAAATTCTAAGTGTTATAGCCAAATGTTTTTGCTGTGCCATCCGCTATATAGTGTAGCAGACGCTCTAAACAACAACAAAAATTCTAAGTCTTGAAGTCTAATGCTACTGTTTGGCCGTCCACTTGATAGCATAGCGGACACACTAAACTTCCAAAAATATTCTAAGTGTTGGGGAGACTAATGTTAGGTGCCCTAAACCTCCAAAACAATTCTAAGTGTTGAAGTGTGTATTTGTGCTGCGCCGTCCGCTATATAGTGTATCAGACGCTCTAACATCCAAAAAATATGTAAGTGTTGAAGTCTAATGTTTCAGTTGCGCCGTCCGCTATATAGTATAGCGGACATACTAAACTTCCAAAAATATTCTAAGTGATAAAGACTGATGTTAGGTGCCCTAAACCTCCCAAAATATTCTAAGAGTTAAAGTCAAATGTTTCTGTTGCGCCGTCCCTATATAGTGTAGCGGACGCTCTAACAACCAAAAAAATTCTAAGTGTTGAAGTCTAGAGTTTCTGCTGCCCCGTTCGATATATAATGTACCATACATACTAAACTTCCAAAAAAATTCTAAGTGATATAGACTGATGTTAGGTGCCCTAAACCTCCAAAAAAATTCTAAGTGTTGAAATTTAATATTTCTGCTGCGTCGTCCGCTATTTAGTGTAGCGGACGCACTAAACTTCCAAAAAAATTCCAAGTGTTGAAGACTGATGTTAGGTGCCCTAGAACACCAAAAAATTCTGAGTGTTGAGGTTTAATGTCCCTGCTGCATCGTCCGCTATATAGTGTAGCGAACGGAGAAAAAATCACAAAAAAAAAGAAAGACTCGATGCTCACAAAAAATTACTACAACAAAATTATTACAAAAAGTCGAACTAAAGGTCCACTTCATCTTCTTCTTCCTCATTTTGAACGTCATCTTCTTCCTCATCTTGCAAACCCCCTGGACTTATCCCTAGTGCCTTGTAATGGTTCCGCTTGTCATGGTTGGTCATTTTGTTGCACAGTGCACACCTTCTCAGCTTTTTAGGTTGAGTTGCTTTTTCAATAGAGCTCTTCAGCCGCGTAGATCTCTTGTGGCCTTTCGTTTGCGATATTATTAGATCCAAAGGCCGGATATCATTCTCATCTTCCTCCCCTTACTCATCATCTTCTGATCCCGTTGTAGGCTCAGTGTCAATTGCATTGTTGACTGAAGCTACTTCAAACTGGTCGACGATGGGCTCTTGCTGCTGAGCTACCTCGAGGAGATGTTTATATCCGGCCATTTTAGTAGCACCCTTTACGGACAAACGGGTAAACATTGTCACCAGATGATTATACCGCAGAATGTGTCTACAGAGGATGCCATGGAACTCAAACTTCTTGCAAACACATGTCACCGAATCCATCAATGTGTCATGGCTCACCATAAATATTCTGCGCAACTTCTTAGGGACGAGGTCATTCATGAGCGAATAAACCTTGTACTCACGCGTAGACTTTTCTGCTACCTTGTTTATAACGTATCATTCCAATTTTTGCAGCTCTACTTGGTATAGCATAAAGATCTCCTTCGTATAAACTTTGCACCGTTCAGCTCCAGCGGGGTCTTAAGCAACCTTTTTCTTTGTTTGTACGTGCTTGCAAAGTCTGTAGTCCTTTCTTTTACGAATAACGAGGTAACCACTTTTTGGGCCGATGTGATGAAACTCTTCAAATTGGTAGATGTACCCACATAACTATCGAACATGGCATTCATATATTCACTCATGCCCATCGTTTTCATGCCCGCAGAAAATACCTTCTCGTGTAAACGCCAATCCATTGCTCTTTGAGCTCGTACAAGTGTTGGAGCCACTCGTGTTCTTGCAATGAGTAATCCTCAACAAGCTTTTCTCACCTCTCCTCAAATTCCTCAATCGTTAAGGACTTGTTAACGCACTTTTTAAAATCTTATTTAAAGTCTGGATACTTTACATACACGTGATGCAGACGTTAAGGGATTTGTTGCTTAGGTGCCAAGTGCACAAGTTGTGTAGAGTATCTGGGAAGACGGTAGCAATAGCTTTCTTCATTGCCAAATCTTGATAGATGTTAACTTTGGGTGCTTTGTTGTTCATGGCTTCCAGCCACGCCCTAAACAACCATACAAAAGAATTAAATCTCAATTGACAGTAACTAACTCTAATTAATCCTTGTTAACTCTAATTAACCATAAATAGCTCAAATTATCCCTAATTAACACTAATTAACCCCTAATTGTCCCGATAAACCCTAAAGAAACCTTAATTAACCTAATTAAACCAAAATTATCCTAATTAAATCCTAGTTAACCCTAACTAAATCCTAAATAGCCCTGATTAACCCTAATTGAACCCTAATACATTCCTAATTTGCCTTAGTACAACCTGACCCTAACTACATAGTAAACCCCATCACAATCACAAGTGGGACAATATCAAATCCGCGAATGAACTCCATATTTCACTGAGAAACATGAGTTGGCTTCCCGCTTTAGAAGCATTTGTTGTTATTTTGATAATTCCATTCGTTGTCAAGAAATTTTGAAATTAATCATTTCAGTAATGACATGTTCTTGCAAATTAACCTAATGATTCTATCTTTCTAAAATTTTGATATTTCAGAAAGATTGTGGCATATATTACCAATTTTAAAATGCATGCATTAAAATCCTTAGTCCTGGTTCAAATTTACTCATTAGAAAGTAATGTTTTGTAATGAGCATTTGGATATCCAGTTTGGACAATTTCAAAAAGCTAAGTAATTATAAAACAACGTAACAACTCATGCTCCATGTTTTGTGTCATGGATAATTGGTACGCGTTCTCTAGTATTTCTCCATGTGCATACAGATCTGATGTTCTAACATCTGTTCAGTCTTGCAGAGGAAGATTAGATAAATGTTAGAACACCTAATCGATGTCGTGTACTTGGACAAATGCGGGGAAGTGCTGCTAAATTCTTCATAGACACAGGACAAAGTATGAGTCAGTAACTATTTTATAGACATGTGCTTTTCTAAATGAGATAGGACCATTGCTTATTTGAGAATAGATGGGGTATAGACATGATGTCACATGCACAGATTCATTTTCATATCAAGTTGTACCTAATTATTGGTTTAAATTTAATGTGGTACACAGAGATCTTAGTCGTCATGTTAATCAACCAAAGTTGAATGAAAATAAAAAATGATGATGATTTTGAGGATTGGGTCGATGAATTTCTCAAGTTCGCTTATACGCATCCTACATATGTTGACTTTGATAAGATAAGGTGCCAGTGCAGTAAATGTGAGTTGTTGCATTAGAGAAAAAGAAAAAGATGGTAAAATGGTATCTTCTCTGGTATGGTTTTATGGGTAAATACATAACGTGGACGCAGCATGGGGAAACACTAGTACTGTCATCCAACCCGGCTAGTCAAGCTGAAGTTAGGGTGGAGGCCCAGTATGATTATCGAGATATGATTATAGATGTTAGGTATGCTAATGTTAACTAGGGCGACTACGATGGTAGTCCCGAACAACCGAATGAGGGGGCTCATCAGTTTATGATTTGTTAAGAGACGCCAAAGAGCCATTGTAGGATGGAATTAAGAAGTACACACGGTTGTCTACGGTTAGTAGGTTATTACAGTTGAAGTTGGAGCACGGGCTGAGTGAGAAAGGATTTAACGAGTTTGTTACTTTTATCAAGAAAATTTTGCCAGAGACTGAGAAGCTGCTCCCATCGTACTACCATGCAAATAATATGATGATGAAACTTAGATTGGGTTATGAGAGGATAGATGCGTGCAATAACGACTATGTACTATTTTGGAAAGAGAATAAGGACTTGATAAGGTGTCCAATATGTGATCATTTAAGGTATAAACCAAACAAAGGGAAAAAGAAAAATATTGCATGGAAGGTATTGCAATATTTTTCGATTATGCTAAGGCTTCAGAGGATGTACTACTCCTCCAATATAACTGAACATATGAGGGCTCATTGTGAGACTCATAGCAACAATGTCGATGTAATGACACACCCCGCTGATAAAAAGATGTGAAAGGAATTTGACTGCAGGCACCCAACCTTTGCTTAAGAAGTTAGGAATGTTAGACTTAGTTTGGCAACATATGGGTTCAATCCTTTCAGACAGTCTAGCATGCATTACTCTACATGGCCTATTATTATTGTCCTGTATAAACTTTCACCAGGCATATGTATGAAGAAGCTGTACATGTTTTTGTCGTTGCTTATTTCGGACCCGAAGAGTCCTGATAAGGACATATATGTTTATTTAAGGACATTTATTAATGAGCTCAAACAGCTATAGAATCATGGAGTCAAAACTTATGATGCATTCCTTAAATAGAATTTTCAGATGATGGTTGCTTTGATGTGGACCATACATGATTTCCCTGCTTTGGGAATGACATGTGGCTGGAGCACATATGGAAAGTTAGCATGCCTTGCTTGTATGGGTGTGAACCCCGATCATGTATTAAAGCATGGCGGAAAACCCTCGTGGTTTGGATGTCACCGTAAGCTTTTGCAACCAGACCATCAATTCCGTAGGTAGAAGGATAAATTCGACAGAACAATAAAGCGTGAGGTTCTCACACTAGACTATCCATCTGGTGATAAAGTGCTCTCACACCTTGAGGCACTTGATACTGACATACCATACGACAAAGGTGTGCCATATCAGAAGATTCTAGGATACATGAAAGAGCACAACTGGAGCAAACAACGTATTTTCTGAGTTAGACTACTAGAAGACACTCATTATTTGAAACAACATGGATGTAATAAACATTGAGAAGAATATTTTTGAGAATGTGTTCAACACTGTGACGAATGTCAAGGGAAAATTGAAAGATCACCTTAAAGCGAGAAATGATCTACAATAGTTAGGTATATGCCGTGAATTACATGCTCAGGCAGTCAATGAGAGGACGATATTCTGAAAGCACCGTACTGTGTAGACAAGAAATAGGTGGACAAGGTCTATCAATGGGTTAAGAACTTGAAGCTTCCGGATGGGTATGCGTCTAATATATCTCGCTACTGCAATGTACCAGAGAGCAAGTTCCAAGGGATGAAGAATCATGATTGTCATATATTTATGGAAAGATTCATTTATATTGCCTTTCGGAGATTGTTGCCAAAGGTTGTACGCGAGACTTTGTCGAATTTATCTCATTTCTTTCGAGATATATGTTCTTCTATACTTAATATGGAGTTGCTTGAGAAGAATATTGTGGTGACAATTTGCTAGATCGAGAAAATCTTTCCACCGTCATTCTTTAATTCAATAGAGTATATGCCGGTTCACTTGGTTATTGAAGCTAAAATGAGTGGACCTGTGCATTATCAGTGGATGTATCCATTCGAGATGTAATTCTTTAACTCTCTGTTGTAATATTACACATAATGCAAACCCTATTATCATTGATATTTCACTTAACTCTATTCACTAAACTTTAGGTTCATGTTCTATCTGAAGAGAAAAGTCTGTAATAAGGGCTTAATAGCCGAGGCTTATGTAATGGAAAAGCTTGTCATTTTGTAGCCAATATTTTGGGCCTAATGTCGATACACGGTTGAATCAACTAGGCTAACATGTGCCCGGAGCCAGCACACACTTAGAAGAACATTTATCAATATTCAAGCAATCAGGTAATCCGTTCGTACCAACTTATACTCGGTGGCAATCAGATGAAGAATATAGTGCTGTAACAATATATGCCCTTCTAAATTGTGAAGAGGTTTCAGCTTTCGTTGAGTAAGTTACTGTCTTTAAATTATTACTTTAAATAATTAAAAATGTGTGATCAGCACGGGTTAACTATATCAGTTTACAGTGAGTTTGATGCAAAATCTCAAATTACTAATCCCGCTGGACTTCAATCTCATCGAAAATCACAATTTCTTGAATAGTTCAAAAGACATTTATGTCTTTAGTTAAAGTAGATTATGTGTTATTTATAACTATGTCGTTTATTTGTATGCTGCTTTATCCTTAATTTTCGTCCTCTTCTATAATAAGTTCAATCGGTCGACAAAGCAGTAGATTCCCATTAGAAAGTAGTGGCTCATGGCCTTAGTAAACAAGCATCCCGTCATGGAGGGTATATCGTCAACAAGTTTAGGTTTAACACAAAAGATGATGACCGAACTAAACAAACCTAAAACGGTGGAGTCTTGGTCAACGACGGCTGATATGATGAGAATTGCATGGACTTTTATGGAGAGCTGGATGAGATTGTTGAGCTAACATATCTGATGAGCCAAAATCAATTGGTAACGTTTGAATGTACCTAGTTTGATATTGCGTAACGTAGAGGTAAGCGTTCTAGCTCGCAAAGGATTGTAGATGTCATTGTTCAGTCAAGACTTGCATCAGACGTTCCATATGTGTTTGTTAGTCAAGCTGCAAAAGTGTTCTACATGGAAAATATCGCAAATGCTAAATCTTATTGGTATACAGTTATCAAGTCCAAGAAATGTCAATCGCATATGACAGTGAGGTAGATACCTATCAAGCTGACCAAGTACCTGTCTTGGTACCTTTTGAGGTGAAAAATGAGGAGGACGATCTTCATCTTCAACCAACACTTCATCTAGGTAAAGAAGTCTTAGATGACGATGCGGAAGATGCAGAAGGTATTGAAGATGATGAGGTTGAGTCTACTGACGAGGAGGATGAATTACAAGGTGAGGAGGACGAAGAGTCTCAAGAAGAAGAGGGCGATGAGTCTGAAGATGAAGATGGCGATGACCCCTCAAAATGAAGATGATTGACTTGTAATGTTGTAACATGCATGTTCTTGTGCGATGTAACCTGGATATTTCTTTAAAAGGTATGACATAACGAAGTCATCTTCCTAGCGTGACTTATACTTGATTACTCCATAGTAATATGTTAACTTACTTGTTCATTTATTTCATATAGTGTTTCTACAGTTTTAGTGTAGCAGTTTCGTATTGTCATTTTAATGTGTTAATTTCTTTGCACTTCATTTATACAAAGTCAGTTTCGTGTTGTCAGTTATGGATAGATTACGGGCCATTCGTGGTTGGGGTGCTGCGTCTACCTGGGCTCCCACCTCAGCATTGCCCGCTGATGATGAGGCACATAGTGTGAGCATCCAGCAGGTGGCGCCCTAGACCCAATCACTGTCGCAGACCCAGGCCGAGTCCTCCCATCTGCACGCTAGTTCTCCTTCTTCTGTAAGTTTGACGACCTCAGGTATATTTGATATTATTGTTTAGTCGTAATGTTAGACTTATATTTAAATTATATTTGAACTGTATTGATATTAGTGTTTTGTAGGATATCGTCGAGGCTGTGGACGGACATGCGGGGTGCGCATCGATTCCCAATAGAAATAGAGAATTACTCTCACCGAGGAGGGCCAGTAAGTAAAAAAATCACATAATGCAGTACTAATTACTTTAATTCTTATAGTTATTATGGTTCACTTATTTAATGAGATTAATGTATATCTTTATCAGGATCTTGGAGTGTCCGGCAAAAACAAAGATCGGCGTCCTTGTAAAAGACCAATTCTTTGAGCCACTGCTGTACTGAAAGGACTGGGATACCGGGACGAGGGAAGCCTTATTGGAGGAGTGGCTGGTATGGTTTTCCTTTTTGTCAGTCAGTGTTCTTTTAATTGATACTTTTATTTAAATTAATTGTACTGATTGTGTAATTGGATGCCTTGTTGGAGGGGTTCGAGTTTGAGTCGCCTGAGCAGTAGGCGTTGGGCTGGCAGGATTTTTTTGTCTACATCAACAAAAATTACCAGCAATGGCTACACAATGCATGGAAGCGGGTGGGGAAGATGCTGCCCGAGGGTACTCGGATAGAAAAGTGGAAGGTGTATCCCTCTCATTGGATCTTACCATCTGTATGCGAGCATATGGTTGATGGGTGGATCACTGATCCAGCCTGGGAGACGAAGAGTAAGAGTGGAAAGGAGAACAAATTGTATCGGGATCCTATGCACACAAGGGGTCAGTGCCTCACGACGTTGTCTAACATGGGAATGCGGCTTAGCACCCGAACCTGGAGAATGATGAGGTGTGTGCTTTAACGTACACTCAGATGCAAGTGAGGAAGATGGATAATGACAGTGCACATCTGGCCGGGGACTTCATTTCAGATATATTTTGGAAGAACGATTTAAGTTATGAATTTATTTGTTTATAACTAAAATTTTGTCTATGTATTCGATGTCTGTTGCCTTAATGATACTGATGTCAAATCACTTGTATGTCTTGTATGCACAGATCAGGGGATTTGGGCAGTAGTCCGGACAGCCATCAGCATTCATAAGTACGAGTACCGACAGATTGAAGCAGTGGCTGGATACTTCAGGGGTCATCAATAGCCCAAAAGAGCGCATATGCGGCCTGCCCAACACGTCTGCATATCTCGTGATAAGAGCATCCCCACCCCTGCTGCTGTTCCACAGACGTAGACACCATCCGTGGAGCGACAGTTACACCCGAACGATATCCGTCGCATTGCTGAAGAGGTGTTCCGGATGATCAGCACATGGGGGGATCAGATACAAACATTATATACGATTACTAAACATTAAATACGATTTCTATCGAGATTAATGCCTCCATGCCTTTACATGCTGGGCACTGTTGCTGGACATACCGAGCCATATCTGGATGATAGTACTCCCATGGATGAGGAGGATCAGTAGGATCCAGATCCAGGTCTCGGCAAGCCTTTCCCTTCTTCCCTTCATGTGCCCTTCTGGACTTCTGCTCCCCTCCCTGCTCCTATTTGTATCCCCATCCTGCTCTTGTCCCGCCACCTGTTATATTTGATTCAGAATGTATAATATTGTATAAATTTTGTGTTTAATTGGTATAGTTTTGATTGTTGAATAAATATACTGTGTTTTTAGGGTTAAATAATTGCTGATGCAAAAATTATCTTTAGCGACGGAAATATCCATCACTAATGAATTTATTGTCCCGTCCCTAAAAGTTGATTTTTTGTAATTGATTTCTAAATTCCGTCACTGAACTTTTAGTAACAGGGTTAATGGCAACTGACTTTTAGCGACAAGAAAGGGACTTTTAGGGACAGAATTTTCCGTCGCTAAAAGTTTCTTTTCTTGTAGTGGCTTGCAAGAGTGATTTTTACTAGAATATTCACGACCGTTATGTGGGGGAGAGGTGGTGGTGGTGGTATCACCATAGCATAGCAGGTGTAGCCATGTCGTAGTCACGGCGGCTTAAGTGGTTCCACGCTTAAGTGGTTGGCCGGAGGTTAGGCCCTCTGATTTTGCTCTAAATCTTTAGGACTATTTTGTTTTATTATAATTGACTAGTAGCTTGGACGTGGCTTTAAAAGCCCAAGAGATGATTGCCATTATGTTAGAGATGTCAAACGGGCCGGGCTTGGGCCGCCCGGCCCGGGTCCAGCGGGCTTTAAGCGAAATCGGGCCGGGGTCGGGCCAGGGCCGCAGCCATTCGGGCCGGGCCGGGCCGGCTGAGGAGAAATCCTAGGCCCAATTTCTAGGGCCGGGCTTGGGCCGGCCCGGCCCTTTTTTTTTATTTTTTTTAAATTTTCTTGTTATTCAATTTTAAATTTCATCTTTAGGCATGTCTAATTTTCAAATTTTGACAAATCTAATTTTTATCATTTTATTTCATTATATGTAATATTCATATATATGTATGTATGTATAGATATATTTATTTGTCTCTCATTTTATTTTTTGCTATATGTTAAATCTTTTCTTACTCTTCTTGGTGATCTTTATTAATAAAATGTGAACACATAACAATTATTACTATTTAAGAGAGACTGTTTCTACTATTTGATATTTTACTTCAAACTAATTGGCCGAAAACCCGGGATTGATACATGTTAATTCCGGAGACGATCTTTAGTAATAAATATAGAAAAATAAATGTGTTCATAGGCCCTCCTCCTTTTATCCGGGCTTGGGACCGGCTGCTTGTAAACAAACAGGCGAAGTTACCTATTTTTTTTATATATACGAAAAATATATATCTTGCTTGTAAAAATTTATTTTATATATATGGAAAAAAAGTATATTTTGTGAAAAAATTTATTCTTAAAACTTAAGAGAAGGAAAATAAAAAGAAATTACCTAATCATCCGGAAGTACTTCAATATCCGAGTCACTGCTCTTCCTATCATCAATCGGTTTATCTTGCTCGCGGTATTTCGCATCAAGATAATCCTTCCAACATACACATAGCTCGAGCGACTCGGGTTAAGACGACTCCTCCTGTCATCCAAAATCCTCCCGCTGGCTGAAAATGCCGACTCTGAAGCAACCGTGGAGGCTTGCACTGGCAGTACATCCCGTGCAATTTGGGATAAAGTTTTATACATGTTTTGATTTTGTTTCCAAAAATTTAACAAATTAAAATTAACCTGTTCTTGCATTGATAAATCAGAATAATGATCAGTATTTGCATATACACCAATCTCATTAAAAGAGGAAAAAGTAGACGAACCTGCCGAATTAGAAGTACCTTCACCTGGTAGTTGTCTTGCTACTAGATGTTCAAAGCCCTTAAGGTATGGCGCATAATACCTCTCAACAGTGGATGATGTAGCTCGCCCGCGCACGTCAGCAGAATTACGATAGAGGTTGAACAATTCCTCAAACCTCTTGCTCACTTTTGCTGTGAGTGCGGTTGTCTCCTCTGCTGTGTAGCACATTAATTTCGATATCTCTTGTATCGAGGCGTTCACGCCATGCAACTTTAACCTAGGATCTAAACAAGTAGCCACAGCAAAAATAACAGGCAGTCTACTCCAATATTTATTAAACTTTTCATCCATCACTTTTACTATTTCCCTAAAGGGTCCTATATATCTCCATTTTGTTAACATTGTAGCCATCTTGAGAATTTCTATTACAGCGAGAGGAGAGGTGGGATAGTACGTACCAGACAATAAATTGGTAGACGTGTAGAATACCTCCAAAAATTCAGCTAGGTATGTGGCCATCTGCCATTCCTCTTGAGTTGGCAAGCCGGCTGGGAACTGGGTTAGTAGAAAATGCGTATAGACTTCTCGGTATGCCAGAATGTGTAAAAGCATATGGTATGTAGAGTTCCACCTGTGGACCACATCTGTAACTGCTCTCCTGCGAGGCATATTATATTCAACACACAACGTTTTAAATTGTTGTGTTCTCGGACTCGAGCTATTAACATACGCTGTCATACCCCTCATTTTGACAAGAATATCTCCTGCAGCAGCTAAACCATCTTGAACAATTAAATTAATTATATGACAAACACAACGAACATGAAATAATTGACCAGAAAGTACAGGTTTGAGGCTCTCCTTTAAAGCATCAACAGCAGCTGTATTGTTAGAAGCATTATCAAAACTAATACTCATAATCTTATCCTTTAATTTAAATGTGGTACATGCTTTTAATATAAGAGTAGCAATGTTCATTCCATCATGCGGAAAAGGAAAGAGCTCGAAAGCGATGATTCTCTTGTGCATAACCCAATCTGCATCAATCCAATGAGCGGTCACACAAGAATAACTAACAAAAGTAAATGGAGATTGCCAAATATCAGAAGTAAGACTAACTTTACCGTCAAATTTATCGAAATAATCGATAAGGCGTGCTTTAGCAGCATTGTACTGTCGGAGTGCATCGGATCTAGTTGTGTTTCTATGAACCTTTTTGTACAAAGGTTGAACGTATGTGTTCATATATCTAGAGTGCTTAGGATTATCGGCAAAAGAAAAGGCTTGTTCATCGTGAATAACAAATTCAGCGAGACCGTCTCTTTGCTCTCGCTGATTATAAACAAATAACTTACCGTCAAAAGATAACTGCGTTTGGGTAGGTTCGACGTGGCCTTGTCGAGGTGCACACAGAGGGTAATGCCTGTTAAGATGTCCATTACCACTACCAGACGAAAATAATTTAGCGCAGTACTTACATCGAGCTTTTCGGATGCCGTCCACCGTAACTATATCGAAATGATTCCAACACTCGGCTTTCTTTTTTTTCCCCTTTTGGACTTCTGGCTCATTACCGGAGGCATTGCTCGGCCCTTCTTCATCATGACCAGGCATAGGGTTGAGATTATGCCACGGAGTAGTAGCTTCGCCAACCGAGCTGCGTCCTTGACTATAATGCGGGGGGTCTTCATCAGGCGTGTATTCAAAATCTGGAATGTTTTGATTGAACTCCCAATTGGCTTGGGTATCTATCATACAGCCTGTACTCATTCGTCCAGGAACGAATGGTTGTGTTGGTGCTTGGATTGGTGTTTGTGATGGTCGTGGCGCTTGTGCTTGCGATGATGATGATGTTTTTCGTGATGATGATCCACGCCTCAGTTTCTTCAATATTCCAGCCATATTTCACGCTAAACTTTTTTACTAGATTGGAAATCAAAATTCGTAAGAGTAACTAAATACACAAGTATAAGAGTAGTAATAAGAAATAACAATTAAAAGAATGAACGAGTAACAAATATTAATCACTGAGGATAATTCTGATCCAATTGGAGAGAGTTAGTAATTAAAAAGCATTTAGTAATAGTAATGAATAAATAAAAATTCACTAATTACTAATTACTAGACAAAAGAATTAGAGAGTAACAAATTAATAAGAGTAGTAGTTAGTAATTAAAATTTAGCAAGAGTAGTAATTAATAAACAAGAGTACTAATTAGTAAATACTAGTAGTAATTAGCAAGAGTAGTAATTGGAGAGGGAAATAGTAGCAAAGCTTGTAGAAATATAGAATGTTTAGATAAGAGAGAGTAAGAAGATTGGTGTGAAAAATTAGAGAGAAATGGTGTGAATTTATAGATTTTAGAAACTTCACAAAAGACCAAAATACCCCTAAAAACTATCCGTTTATAGTTGTTGGGGAGGGTAAGAGTGTAAAAACCTTTAAAGGAGTTGGAAAATTTCAGTTAGACTAAAATACCCCCCAAACTAGCCGTTATATTGCTGTTGGGGGGGTAAAAGTGAAATTTTGGGGGAATATATCCGTTGGAGGAAAAGGGGGGGGAGAAAGGGGGGAAAAACAAAAAATTCAAACAGGTGGGGTGGGGCCGGAACCGGGCCAGGGCCTGGCCCGGGCTTTCCCCCCAGATTTTTCGACCTGGTCCAAGCCCAGGCCCTAAGCCCCATTCCTCCGGGCCAGCCCTGTTCATGAACGGGCCGGGCTTTTTTCGGGCTGGGTCGGGCCGGGCCGCGGGCCGCCGGCCCGTTTGACATCTCTACATTATGTTATGTTAAGAGAGATTTCTCTGGCGGCAGCTAATGCTGACCGTTGATGTGTGGAGCCCCATGGCGGTATTAGTCTTGGTTGTTGTGCTTTATCACCGTGATTGCGGACACCCAATTTTCTAGGCTTTGTTCAAGTATTTTACACCGGTCCATTTGGTCCAGTCTGGTCATAATTAACCCAGTCAAGTTGGCTTAAGAGTCCGAATAGGATGGAGAGTCTGGTAGCTAGTTGAATGTACTTCTACTTAGATTATAGAGAGTTTGGTATTTAAATGTACTTCTGGCCCCACTTTATCTTAATAATAACGTATACTTGATTAAAAAATAGTATTCTCCTTTTAGAAAAAAGCTTAGTGGTAAATTAAGGAGGCAAAGTGTACCAGCTAGTTCTCCTCGGTTCTTTTTTTAAGGCTTAACTATACATGCCTGTATAAGGTATTTTGGTGTTTTTCATCCAATCTCTTCATGGCGATAAGGATTTCCAATGTAATCCTTTTATAATTCTTCTGCCCTCCATGTAAACTGCCTCAAGCAGCCTAAGAAGGGACAACAAGCAAGAGAGAATCCCCAAAGGCTGGTATTTTCTCCAGTACGAGAAGAATATAATTACACTAAAAATCCTTATTTCTCCCATTTAACAAAACTAGGAACTTCGAGCATCTCTAAATTATTCATCCAGTTTTCAATTTAGGCAAATTAAAAGCCTTCATTGGCATTTTCAAGAGCTAAATCTTTGTAAAAGAAGCCAAATCCATCAAAAGTCATATTCAGTGCCAAAGTAACGATTATGTAATCGGTTAGGATGCCTTTTGTGTTTTCAACACTAGATCAACCTTCACATCACCCAACCAAGCAACCTAGATTAAAGATTTATCTTTCTACGTCCGTCTTTTACTTTTAAGAATACATTAGAATTGAATCTTGTACTTTTTAGAATACATTAGAATAAAATCCCCTCCGTGTGATCAAATTTTAATCCATGAAAAGAACAAAGACCAGTTATTCAGCATTCAATTAGAAGAGTTGATTAGAATCAGATTCTCAAATAGCAGACCAAGATATATGTTGGCTCCCCTACGGTCCAAACTACGTGATTTTTTTGCCGATTTGTCCGATCGGGTACGTAGCACTCGACCCTAGTTGCTAAGCTAAAACCAAAATTAGGTTTAACTTAGGACTTCTTTTTGTTCTATTTGTTTTTGGATAAAAATCATTAAAAAAGAAGAAGAAGTAGTAGAATACGATGAGGTACCTAATACCTTCTCATCATATAAATCAACCTCTAAATGTGAATCTCCGGTTTCGTATATTAGACTGCTTTATTGGATATTCAGCGTCAATCTACGATTTTATTATTTTTTCATTAATTATGTTTATTAACCCTTAAAGTAAGACGGTGCCTAAAAATATCTGTCCTTTTTTAGATGTTGTTGTCACTGTGCCGCCTTTACTGGGAACTAAACACACTTAAGAAGACTACACTCAAATATATTTGTTTGTGATTTTTGATAATTTTCTCCTTTGATATGATATTTAAAGTTACATACATACATATATATATAGTGTGTGTGTGTGTGTGTGGGTGGGTGGGTGGGTGGGTGGGAGCTGATACGTTGCTCGCGGAGGCAACTTCAGCTAAGTTACCAACGTGATCTGACCGTTCGTCCTTAAAGGAAGGACGAATCATATCTAGTTTCTTTTTTAAAAAAGAAAAAGTCGTCCGCTATATAACGTAGGGGACAGTCATTTTGTCCAAAATTCTCCCAGATCCCCGTCTTTTTTGTGAAACAGTGCCCGTCTGCTACATAATGTAGCGCATGACTGTTGATTGCCAAAAGTCGTCCACTACATTATGTAGCGACAAACCTTTCTCCTGCCATTGTCAAATCTGTTCCTTTCTTGACCGCTACATTATGTGGTAGACGAGAAAGTAGATATACCCAAAAAAGCCCTAATTGTCAGTTTTTCTTCCTTGTCCAATATCTTGACCTTCATTTGCCTCCATTTGCAGCTCCTTTCAAGCCATTCAAGTTCCGAGTTTCAAACAACCAAGCTCCAAGCTTCACTAAAGTAAGGTAAATTTGTGATCTCAAAGGCTTATTGGTGTATATGTAGCTTTTTTTTTATGTTTATATTTTTTATGGATAGCATGGTGAAATTTATATGTCTTAATGGGTACCATTGTCAAGTTTATATAAGCTTTTTGAGATTATGTTTGTTGTATTTGGCATACTAAATTAGTCTATTCGTTGAAGTACTTTTTATTTGTTATGTTTAGAAGTTATAATTTTGTAATTAATTTGCATGCCTAAAAATGTTACAATTTGATACTTAAACGTAAGTTATTTCTACGTAGGTCTTGTTTCACAATATCTGATTTTGTGTCAAGCTCGAACACACTAGTAGATGCTAGTGACCCTTAATTAGGACGAAAATTTTGAACATTGGAAGAAGTCGAAGAATATTTTCGAGTGTATTTGTTGAGGCTTGGTTTTAGCATTAAAATCATGACAATTAGAACAAGTATCGAAACAAGGCAAATATGCTCACAATTATATGGGTTACACTCAATGAAAAATGAGAAAGGTAATGATGATAGTGATGATGAAGTGGGATATGCGCCCTGAAGACGGGACTTCTTTGCGCTCACGAATTGTAAGGTCAGGATGTTTGTAAATCATAAATCCAGACATGATCATTGGCTTATTGCTAGCTTGGAATCGGCACACAATCACCCATTAGTAATGCCTTCAAAGGTTAATAAGATGCATCAACACAAGAATATGAGTAATATCACAAAGAGTCTAATTCACACAGTGAATAACGCGTGGAGAGGACCTACCGACATTATTAATATTATTGCTGAAAAGGCTGGGGGAATTCAAAATTTGAACTTCAATGCAATAGATGTTCGTAACGCGGTCCAAATCCAATGACAAGTTGCATTTGACATTAATGATGCTCAATTCACAACGAGCCTATAGAAGTAGATGCAAATGGAGGACCACGGTTTACATACGAGTTTAATCTTGACGACGAGCACCGAGTTACCATAATCTTTTGGGTTGACGGACGCTCGAGACATGCTTATCAAAATTTTGGGGAAGTTGTGACTTGGACACCACCTACCGTACCAACAAGTATTCGATGCCTTTCGCTCTTTTCACGGTCCTTAATTATCATTATCACTCCATCGTATTTGGGTTGGCATTGTCAAGGGATAAGAGCAAAGGTTATTTTATATGGTGGTTTAAGACGTGGCTAAAAAGCCATGAACAACAAAGCACCCCAAGTTATCATCACCTATCAAGATTTGGCAATGACGAAAGCTATAACTACCATCTTCCCAGAGACTCGACACAACTTGTGCACTTAGCACATAAACACGAAATACCCTGAACGTCTGCATCACGTGTATGCAAAGTATTCAGACTTTAAACAAGATTTTTACAAGTGTATTAACAAGTCATTAATGATTGAGGAATTTGAAGAGAGGTGAGAAAAACTTGTTGAGGATTACTCATTACAAGATCACGAGTGGCTCCAACACTTATATGAAGTCAAAGAACAATGGATTGCCGCTTACACCAGAAAGTATTTTTATTCGGACATAAAAAAGATGGACAAGAGTGAATCTATGAATGCCATGTTCGATAGCTATGTAGGTGCAGTTACAAATTTGAAGAGTTTTATCATAAATTTTTAAAAAAAGTTGCACAGATATTCGTGAAAGAAGGGGCTGCAGATTTTGCAAGCACATACAAACAAAGAAGAAAGCTGCTTGAGACCCTGCTGGAGGTGAATGGTGCAAAAGTCTATAGGAAGGAGATGTTCGGACAATACCATATAGAGCTACAAAAATTGGGACAATACATTATAAACAAGGTGGCAGAAAAGTCTACACGTGAATACAAGGTTTATTCGTTGATGAACAACCTCTCCTCTGAGAAAGTGCGTAGATTGTATACGGTGAACCATGATAGAGAGACGGATACGGTGACATGTGTTTGCAAAAAATTTGAGTTCTTCGGCATGTTGTCTTGACACATTCTACGGTTTTCACTCAAAAAAATATCAAGGCGATCCCCAATTGCCTCGTCTTGCCATGGTGGACTAAGGTTGCATGGTACCATTGCCTTTTCAAAGCATCTGTATACTGATTTTGAAGAATTGCAGACGTTGTGGTATAATCATCTGGTGACAATGTTGATACATTTGTCCATAAAAGTGTTCTTACTACAAGGTAGAATATAAAGATCTCCGCAATCTAGCATTAGAGCAAGATCCTATTGTCGACTAGTTTGAAGTAGCTTCAGCTACCAATGCGGCTGACACTGAAGGCATACCTACACAGGGATCAGAAGATGATAATCCGATTGAGGAAGAAGACAATGGTATATGACCTTTGGATTCAAGTATATCACAAACGAAAGGCCACAAGAGATCTACAAGGATGAAGAGCTATATTAAACAAACAACCTAACTTAAGAAGCTGAGAAAGTGTGCATTCTGCAACAAAATGCCTAATGATGATAAGCAGAACCATTACAAGGCACTGGGGATAAGTCCAGGGGGTTTGCAAGATGAGGAAGAAGATGAAGTGGACCTTTAGTCTATGGACTTTGCATTTGAATTATAGATTTTGTAATAATCTTTTCTTATATTAATAATGAATTTATATGTAACATTAGGTTATTCAGAAAATTGTGTTTTTTTACCATTTGAATTTTAATGTACTCTTGCAGTGACCAAATTGTGGTACTTTTGGTAAGTTGTGTACAACAGGCTAACTGACCATGCCAAACTACCAAACTTGTATAACAAAAATTTATGCTCCCCATTCCACTACATTATGCAGCGGACGGTGGAGCATAAACTTTTTTTTTCTAGCACTTGGAAAAAAAATCGAGCTTTTAGGTCCCAACACTTAGAGAGAAAAAAGACCCCCGAAAAGGTATTATGCTTCCCCTTCCACTTCATTAGGTAGCGGACCAGGAGGAAAATAAGAAGCCCAAATTGCACTCCAACATTTAGAAAAAAAAAATCGGCCTTCTTATTCTATTCCACCGTTCACTACATAACTCAACGGACGAGGGAACATAAACATTTCACTCCAACACTTAGAAACAATTTGGGCAATTACAGTCCAACACTTAGGAAAAAATTGGGCTTCTTATTCTGCTTCCCCATCTACTACATAATGTAGTAGATGAAGGGACATAAACATTTCACTCCAACACTTAAAATTTGGGTGTCTTATTCAGCTTCATTGTTCGCTACATAATGTAGCGGACGAAGGGACAAAAACTGCACTCTAATACTTAGAAAAGATTCGGGCTTCTAATTTTGCTCTACCGTCCACTACATAATGTAGCGAACGAGGGGACAGAAACATTGCACTCCAACACTTAGAAAAAACTCGGGCTTTAGGACCCAAAAAACCATTCTGCTCCACTGTCCTCTGCATAATGTAGAAGACAAAGGGACAGAAACGTTGTACTCCACTACTTAAAAAAGATTCGGGCTTCTTATTCACCTCTACCATCCACTACATAATGTAGCGGACAAGGGGACAGAAACATTGCACTCCAACACTTAAAAAAAAAGTTTGGGCTTCGAGATCCCAAGCGGACGGTAAAACAACTCTTAAAACCTATTTTGCCTTATTTTAACCCACCATTAACCTGTTTCAACCATTCTCAATTCAACCACACATACACCACATTCTCAAATCAATACTCAACTATATACCCCACCACATTTACAAATCAATATTTAACCATAAACACGAAATTCTCAAATCAAATCACACAATCAATATTGGAATGAAGTGCACGAGATGAATATATTAAATGGTATGTGAAGAATGGCAAAAAACAATTCATGTGGAATAATAAAAGGAACGTAAGCTATGAGAATCGAATTACAGACATTACAAAAAGAAATAGATAAACTGTAAAGATAAATGCAACGTTCACCATAACCCATTTGTAAAGGTCCGCAATAAGCTCCACTGTGTATCGTTATGGAGACTGTCAAGGGTAGAAAGTTTCTAGTCGATGGTTCATAGAAAAGCAAATAGTAATGGCTATTTTCTAAGCAGGGTACTAGAAAGACATCCATATCAAGGAAGCTCATCAAATTCATAGAATTCATGAAAATTTTAACGAGCGAGGTAGGCTAACGTCATTGCAACAATGTCTGCTTCCCTCTCACCCTACACCATTTTTGCTAGTTTCCATGGAGTAAAGAACTAAAAAGTGCCTCGAACATGAAAACTTAAGGATACATATCTCCCATATCCCTCTCTTTATGGATCAGAAGCTTGATGTAGGCATTTACTACTGTATCTTCCAACCAAGCATAAGGCTTGAGAGTTGACACATTGTCCCACAAGACATCATCATCAAGCTTATCAGATTGAACACGAACTTGAGAGCGTACTTTGGGAGGAAGGGGAGGCTCACTAAACCAACATCCATGGACGATGGCATGTTTTTTTGGCTTCAAGGGCTCCAAAAGATTAGCTTTGGGATAAGAGGGATGTGACCAATGTGGGGGATATTATTTGTCCTTGAGGCTTTTCGGGTATCCCAAGGCCCTAAGTGGAAGTTCCCGATCACATGACGAGCTGCAGTGACTCTGAGAAGTTGAAGTTCGCAAAGTCAAAATCTTTTGTGACTTGACTCTAGTAATCTGGTGTAACGTCCGAGTCCCTAAGTAACTCAAATGACGACTGACTCCACTGTCCTAATGAACCATTCCCTGGCTCATACCCGAAGGTTGCCCCCAAGTATCACTCATTCCCTGCCCCAAGGGACCACCAGTTCCCTCACTTACCCCCAAAATCTGCCCCAAGGGATCACCCATTCCCTCGTTCATACCTAAAGGCTGCCCTGAAGGATAACCCATTCCCCGGCTCATGCCCGAAGGCTGTCCCCTATAGCCTCTCACAAAATCCCTGTAGCTATGTGCCAAGATTTTAGCCTGGGAGCGAACATCCAATCTCATGGCATCTAGAAGATCCTTTCACTCATTTAGTTTCTGGAAGAAAATATAACTTTCAATAATTGGAGAATACCCGGCAATCCCAGTGAAACTGGGAGATCAATAATTTTCTTATTAGAGATCGTGACGTGATCCTCGAGGATCCTAACGCGATCCTAACACATTTGGCCCATGGCCCAATCCTACTACGAGTCTTCTCCTACAACTAAATAAAGAGGTCTACCCCTCCAGGTATGAAAAAACGACACAATTCATGTTTTTTCAGAGTTACTTCCCTGTAGCTGCGCTCTGACTTAAGCATCGGAGAGTTCTCCGCTGGGAACCCCACCTAGCGGTCACTCATTTTTTGTCTTGCAGCCATCAACCTAGATCATGTTATATCATAAATAAATTTAAATATTACATGAAGTTAAATAATAAACTTACGAGATTGAATGCTACAAAAAGTAACTAGGAAACTTACAAGTTCGAATGCTCTCTGCTGATCAGTTACAACCCTGGGTTGGTATTTCTTACCTCTTGCCTACTGTACCGGGTGTACTCTTCTCTGAGTGATGCGGTCGTGCCACCCTAGCTACTGCTCGGTGCTTACCATATGGTCAAGCTCTGACACAATAACTGCAAGCGGGTCTTGCCTGGATTCCCACGGTCTAATCTCGATCCACCTGCCTGAACATTGAGACATTCGGTGGGTTCCTGTTAGGTCTCATGTCTGGAGCATCCATTGGCAACCCCCTACAGGCACTCCAAGTGTCACATGGAGCGATTAGGTAGTTGCCACTCTGCGATTTCACAATGGATCAATGGAATGCATTGCTACCCAGAGAGTGTAAAAATGAATGACTCTTACAACCTGTACGTTACCCAACACATTTTGGCAGAGATAGTGAGTCTAACTCCCCCTGATAGAAGACAATGTTGTGATAGGGATCATCTTTCCTTGGGTAATGGCTCTCTCTCCGACTCTACTCCTAAACGCCCAATTAAGGCCAAATTTTTTGGGTTTAGGCCTACGTTCGGATTGCCCGACACTAAGTGTTCATAAGACGACACCTGAGAACGAAGACAAATAAGTGAAGTATGATCAAAATTTATTGTGCAGTGACTAATAAAAAATTATAAAAAATAAATTAATGTTGGTGATATGATATACCTACAACAATGATAGTCATGCACCTATAGCTTTGTAGTCTGGCCTCTTTGCCTTGTGCAGAGCACGATACAAGTATGCAAGTTTGGCTGCACTCCAAGCATGCTTACCAACCTCTCGCAAGTTACCCAACACAGATAAATACTTCGGGTGGACTGTGTTCTTCCTCATTATTGGGAATGGAATGGCCCCCATCACCTACAGTAGAAGAGCCTTTATGTGCATAACCAACATCCCCTCGGTGAATTCGTCCGGCAAAGCCTTGTACTCATCCGCTAACCACCTCAACTTTATTCCATCGTGCCCAAACTGGTCCTCGAGTGTCAAACCAAAGAAGTTCCTAGCAAATCTTTCATTTTTTGCTCTAATCTTGCCAAAAATAACCAACCGTTCTATCACGGGTAACCCTAAGATGTACCCTACATCTTCTAAAACTACTGTCATCTCTCCAACAGGGAAGTGAAACATATTTGGTTCACTTCTCCACCGTTTAACAAGGGCACATATTAAGGTCCGGTCATGTTGAGGAAAAATATTCTCATAGGTAACAATCTCAAACCCCATTCTAAGCAACAATTTTTTCTATAGCAGGTTTAACCTCCACTGTCTAAGATTATCGGTTATTTCTATTGTATTAAGTGTACCTCTTCCCTATGAATTAACAAAGCATATTTATGCAAAATATACAACGTTCATGATTGAAATTAAATAAATAATTATAAAATTAGTATCTTACTTGTCCGTTCCAAATTGTTGTACGAATATGATTGTTTGGTCATACAAGAAGGAGGGATCTTTGAGTCTTGGGTTAAAGGCCATTTTTGCAGCTGAAATTATTCAAATACATCAAGTTTGAAAATTTCTATCAAATGTTGGTAAATCTAGCTTTGCCAACACTAGCACAAGTATAGTACATCCTCTATATGTACACACACACAAACAAACACATTTATTCATACATTAGATATCATCAAAATCATGCGCAATACTCACAAACTCAAGATTATGCACAAATAAGGCATTGGTTAGTGAACTTATGTGATTAATTGTACAGTTTAAGGAACTCTTTGAAGATTCAAGGGCTCGAAGACATACAAAACACAATTTTACTTACTAGCGTCGGCTGGGAAGATAGTGAAGAAGGAAGAAGACTTACGATATTAGGGGTCCACCATATTTATGTCTCGTCCGCTAAAGTATCCAGAAGGTGAGTAAGATTTTGGATAAAGACAAGCTGCCTTCCCGTCGCTACATTAGGGGACAGATTTGATGGGTGGTAGGAACATGGTCATTCACTACATAATGTAGCAGATGAATTTTGGCCTAACAACATGTCAAATCAAAAGTCATCTGCTATATTATGTAGTAGTTGAGCACTGTTCCACCAAAAGGACGGGGATCTAGGGGCATTTTGGACAAAATTATCATCCGCTATATTATGTACAGGAAGACTTAAAAAAAGAGATTAGATCTGGTCCGTCCATCCTTTTAGGATGGACCACAAGATCGTGCAAACAATCAAGCTGAAGTTATGTGTGTGTGTGTGTGTGTGTCCTTATCCTTTGCCCCCGTAGGCAACTTAAATAAGTAGCCAGCACAATCTGGTTGTTCATCCATAGTGGATGGACAGACCAGATCTAACTTTTAAAAAAAAAATCCAGCGTCCGCTGCATTATGTAGCGGATGTTGATTTTGACGAAAATGTATCTAGGTCTCTACTTATGCAACATGGAATTTCGCTACTTTTAGGAGTGTCATACAAATAAGGAAAAAGCCTTACCCTATTCTTTCCAGCCCACAGGAAAGCCCCTTCTTTCTAGGAAAGAGATAAGGGAAGTCTAGTCCCGGGGTCATCATCACGAATCGCCTTCAATTGAAACTGAATAAGGCCTTTACTTTCTTGAGCTGAGCGACCCAAGCCTTCTTTTATTTAATGAGTCGGAGGGATTCGCAGGCAAATAGGAAGAGTATTCTAAATTTCACCGTCCCCTACATTTTATGGCAGACAGCAGAATTTACTTAAAAAAATAGATCTGGCCTGTCCATCCGCAATGGATGGACGTCAGATGGTGCTGACAATTTACCTTAAGTTACCTATGCGAGCAACATATCGGCTCCTTATTTATATACTATGTTTACAAATGGATCCCTACATCCTTACATTCCATATAGGATTAGGTGTAATCGGACTTGCTTCTTACGTATCTCTCGCTATTTTGGACCCTATTCACACACACACACACGACAAACATGAATACCCGAATCCACGGGCAAAACACATGGTAGAGAGACCCTAAGTGAAATAAATACCAAGAGTTATATATATAGCTCAATTGCTCGTGCGGGCAACTTCTACTAAGTTATTTGTGTGATCTGACCGTCCATCTGGCCCAATGGATAGGCCAGATTTCGTTGTCCGCTATATTATATAGCGGACGGTAAAATACTGTTTGCTACATAATTTAGCGGACGATGTTGCGGATGGTAAATACCGTCCGCTACATTTTGTAGCGGATGACAAACTTACATGGTAAATACCGTCCACGGGCTAGATCTGGACAGTCCACATCTTGCGCGTGGACAGCCAGATCGCGCAGTCAACTTAGCGGAAGTTGCCCATGCGAGCTATATATATATATATATATATATAACGAATGGACGTATCGGATCTAACTTTTTTTAAGAAAAAAAATCATCGTCCGTTACATTATCTAACGGACAATGATTTTGACCTAAACACCTTGGAGGTATTTAATAAGTCGGAGGGATTTGCAGACAAATTGGGGGGGGGGGTGGGGGGGCAGTATTGTAAATCTCACTTTCCGCTACATTATGTGGCGAAAGACAAAGTTTGCTTATATATATATATATAAAAGAACATATTTGGCCGATCCATTTGCAATAGATGGATGGCCAGATGGCATTGACAACTTAGTTTAAGTTGCCTACGCTATCATTTTATCAGCGCCTGTACATATGTCTATTTATGTGTTTAATGTGTTTGTTCCTCTTTTAAGAAGTCATACATGTGCACATGATTGTCCCAGCTACCCATTCGAGGACAATGGTTAAAAGCTTCAGCCTTTTATAAGTCGCGAGGCACTTTCGACTGTGCTCTCAACTTTAAGGCCATAGTACTAGGACATTCCTAGCATTTTGGTATATCAAATAATTAGTACCATACAGATGACCACCCAATATCAATTGCCAAAGTTATGGATGAGGGGCGTATAGTGCAAATTGAGCTGAGAGAGTAACCCAAAATGGATTCTGAAGCAACCAAACACAGTAACTATGTTTGGGGATTTCCTTTCAATGATAGCACCCATCGATTTTAAAGTGTACAAGCTGGAAGAACCCGCCGGTACACCACAAAATCTACTGATACTCTAAAATGGGTCCCTGGCGAACTGGTTGGGGCCACTTTTAAGACAATGAAAACTGGTAGATACACCTTTACCCAAAATTAAGAACATAAAAAAATACCATCTTGGTACAACTATGAACCTACGGCATACATGTCGACTGGTTCGTAGGTGTAACAGGCAGTATGTTGGTATATCCACCAAGTGTAATGTCCGGTTGATAGTTTTACCCGCAAATTTTGTGTGCCCAAATTGTTTTGCATTTTTTTTGAAATACGTGCCCATTTGTTTTTGGCTTAATTGCATTATAGACCCTGAGGTTTCCAAAGAATTGCAACCATAACCCCAAACTTTACAACTCGATAACCAAGACCCCAACATTTGACATGCATTGTGATCTCTGGAATTTAATAACGGGAGTCACTTATCCCGTTATTTGTTAAGGGTAAAATCATTTTTTCAAGTCATTCTTTTCAATTTTCCAGAAAAATTATAATCTTAACCAATTTGACGGTTGAGATGTAAACACATGTAATGGGAGTCCTCAGATGAAAGTTCAAATTAGGGACCAAACAACTTCCATATGAACGATTACCCCTAAATTTTAGGGTTTTAAGACAAAAATTGCTGAAGGATTGAAGATCGACGGTATGGTTATTGGTCAAATCAGTGATGTTAGTGAAGATCAATGTCTCCAGAGTACAGATATGGTGGGAAGACTCTGAAGTACGATGTCTGCCCTAGTAGTCCATTTTAATATCATTGTATGTATAAGAACTTTTTTTTCCAAGGGGTTTGATTTTAATATGGTTTGAAACTCATTTTCGGTAAGTTCTCGGGTTTTCGTATGCGTGCAATACGAGGATTATAATCAGCTATTGAAATGTCATTCATGATATCAATATATGCTTACATTTTTTGTTAGCATGAAATACAAGAAATTTTATTAAATCAGGAATGCATGAAACCATTAGATTTTGATTGGGTTTATTTTATTTTTTTTGTCGCACTTGTCATGTTTGTGTAGATCTTGGCTTATTCTGTTGCAGTATTAAGTTTTACCATGGGGGCACACTTAGAGAATACCCTAAGATTTTGTATATTGGTGGTAAGGTGGATTACATTGACTATATTAGTACTGAGATATTGTCATTATTCGAAATGGATAATCTAGGCATGATGTTAGGGAATGCTCCTCATGTAGGTTTCTACTATAATTTTTTTGAGAGGAATATACAGTGTGGGTTAGTGCATGCATATGGAAACTAATGAAGACTATTTTGACATGAATTACACACTACCAAAAAAATAGAGTAACTCAGGTTTATATTAGACATCCAGTCCCACGTGGAAATCTACCATTGCCAGAGGTTGTCTAAGGTAATGCACCCAGTGTAGTTCCCACGCCTGTACCTAAAGTAGTCACCATAAGTGATACTAATAAGGAGAATTATGGTAATAGTGATCAAGACCTAGGTTTAGATGATGAGAATTTAGATATTGGTCAAGATAATGAGTTGAGAGGTGATGTTAATCATGAAGATAATGACCTAAGAGGTGTTGTTAATGGTGAAGGTGCTGAGGTGAATGGGGATAATAATGAGGAAGAAGCTGAAGTGAGAGGGCTGTTATGGAGGAAGAAGCTGAGATGAGAGTAGCTCAAATTTATGAGAAAGAAACTGAGGTGAGAAGGGCTACTGATAATAAGGAAGAAGCTGAGGTCAGAGGGGATTTTACTGAGGATGAAGATAATGGAGAAGATCATGATGATGAAGATAATGTTCAGGATGAACATGATAGTGGTGTTGAGAGGCCTCATGGTGTTGAGACTGTGGAGTAGAGTAATGGCTCTAATGAGGATGAACTAGATTCTATTTTTTTGTAAATAGAGTATTAAAGGAAGTGATGATGATAAAATGTATGATGACAATGTTGTCACTTCTAGTGAAGAAGCCCAAACAGATTATGGAAACTCTGATAACCTACAAAGGTTTTTCAATGAAGATGATGAGAAACAAAAGAGAATAGGAAACAAGATGAAAAAACCCAAGTACCCTGAGTTTGTGAAGGTGTCTGAGAAAGATGAAGTTAGGGATGAAATTTGGTTCAATTGAGGTGTTTAAGAAAGCAATCAAGCAATATACTATCTTAAATGGTAAGGACATTTTGTCTAAAAAGAGTGAGAGATACAGAGTAGGGCATATTGTAGACCCCCTTGTGGGTGGAAGATATTTATGGCTCTAATGAAAGGAGAGTTGACATGCCATGTGAAGATATTTGTTGGTAAACATATGTGTAGTAGGAAAAACAAAAGCAAACTTGCATCTAGATTCCTATTCAAGATATATGCAGAGCATTTTAGAGCTAACCCTGACATGTCACTGTCTACATTTAGGGAGTTGATAAAGGATGACATAAAAATAAAAGTGACATCCTGGACATTGTATAGAGCTAAAACTAGGGCTTTGAGACTTTTCCAGAGGACTACTATTGAATAATATAGTAAGCTCAGGGACTATCATTGAGTTGAACAAAAGGACTACACTGTGAGGACTTAAGAGAGCAAATTCAGGGTCTACCATTGAGTTGAAGATTGAAGAAGGTGATTGCTAAGGTTTCAAAGGCTTTATGTTTGCTTTGGAGGATTAAAAGGGGATCTTTAGCAGGATGTAGGCCTTTTGTTGGGTTGGATGGGTGTTATATGAAAGGCCTCATGAAAGTCAACTTTTAGCTGTTATGGGTGTTGATGTAAATCAACAGGTGTACCTTTTTGCATATTCAGTGGTTGAGATGAAAGTAGGGATACTTGTACTTGATTTTTGCAATTTCTTGTCATAGATTTGGGGATTACCAACCAGATTGCATGGACTTTTATGTCAGATAAGCAAAAAGGATTGGTTGTAACACTAAGTGATGTTATGCCAAATTCAGAACATAGGGTTTGTTTAAAGCATTTGTATGATAATTTCAAGATAGAGTTCAGAGGTAAAGCTTATAAGGATGTGTTAATGGCCCTGCCAAGGCAACATATGTAGATATGTAGAGAAAAGCTATGGGTGAAGTGAAGCACTTTAATCCAGATGCCCTCAAGTGGTTTGATGATAAGCCATGTAGTGAATCGTCAAGGTCTCTTTTTGACACTTGGAACACGTATGATGCACTTATGAACAACTAGTGTGAGGCACTCAATGGGCTATTATTCATGCCAGAGATAAGCCTATCTTGACAATGCTAGAGATGATTAGGTCTTATCTTATGAACAGATTGTCTGAAAAGAGGGAGTGGATTAAGAAGGGTGTAAGAGATGGGCAATTGTGTCCCAAAGTACAAGCAAAGCTTGAAGAAGTTAAATGTTATTCTTCAAACGGTCTACTTACATGGTTTGTTGATGAAAATTTTGAAATAGGTCAATAGAATAACATGTTCTCTGTGGATTTATATGCAATGACCTGTAGTTATAGAAAATGGGAACTAAGGGGAATTCCATGTACACATGAAATGGCATGTATATTTTAAAGAGGTGAATGCCCTGAAAACTTTGTGAATCCATTTTACAAGAAAGAATCATACATGAAGGCATAACAAGAGATGATCAACCCAATAAATGGGCAAGATATGTGGGTGGCGATGGGACTGCCACTTTGCAACCCCCTTTGCATAGGGCTCAGCCAGGCAGACCAAAGAAGGCAAGGAAGAGGCAATGGATGAACAATAGAGTAAAGGCATGTCAAAGGCAACTAAGCTGCTTAGAGGATTGGATTCAGTAACATGTGGCAACTGTGATAAAAGAGGCCATAACAAGAGAAGCTATATACTAAAGGAGAATGTAGGGGGCATATCACAAAGTAATAGGAAGGAAAAGGTAGGGCATCAAATAGCAAGGGGAAGGGCAAGAGGAGGAAAAAGGTAGGGTAGACATCAAATAGCAAGGGCAAGGGCATGGGGTAGGGCAACAGCATGTTGAGCCAAGGGAAAGACTCACAAAGCAAAGGAAAAGGGAAGTGGGGCAAGAAGAAAGGCCAAACAAAAGGCAGAATCTCCATGTAAGTGACAACACAAAATTAAGCCTTTTAAATTTATTTACCAGTAGTTTATAGATTTTAGCACTAACTATTTGCACAAAACGTAAATGCATGTTAGAGGATCTCAACTTACTCAATAGCAGACTTCATTGCCTCAACTTACTCAACAGCAAACTTCATTGCCTCAACAGCACAAGTCAGTGCCTCAGTAGCATACTTCAGTGCCTTAACAGCCTGTAAGAAAAACATAGTTGTATGCTTGTTATGTCTAAGCCCTATTGTAATACCCTGCACCTAGAATACGGTTTACGGTGAATCTTAGAATTTTAGTTATTCCTTTAGTGGTGGTTGCGGAATACATTAAATTGGGTCTTTAGCGATGATTATTGCCAGTGATATTGATTGTGACCTTTAGTGACAATTTATAATTCTCCTAAGTTTCAAATTAATGAGGTGGGGAGAATGTAACGCCTGAAATTTTATTTTCGTCTACGAATCTTTTTTGTGTCGAAAAGTTTATTGTTCCTTACTTTAAGTTAAAGATTTGTCGTCTTTTAAAGGAATGTGGATGAGCCAAGAAAATAACTAAAGATGAGGAGAGTCTTTAGAAATTTCCAACTTAGGACAACCATATATAAAGAGAGCCTTGATAGGGTAGCCGTCAAAGAAGTCTGCCCACCCCTTTTACGTGAAGTCCAGAGAGGAAGAGAGAGAGAAGAAACAAGGCTAGGGAAGAAGAAAATTAAGGTAATAAAAATCTCTAAACTCTATTTTTAGTTTAGCCATGAATTTGGATGATATAAATATGTTTTTGGTGTGAAATTGGTAGCTTTTGTAGGTGTCTTTGAGAAGAAGGTTGCTATAGAGCAGCATAAGAGCGGGTTAAGATTTTTATTATATATCCTTTATTTCAAATCTAATTGAAATAATTTTGCTCTTTCTGAAAACTTCATTATGTCGCCTTCAACTTTGTAGTTTTGAGATTTCTTAGAATCGAACGTTTGCAAATTGAAAAATGACTTTAAATTCAATTCACTGTAGAAGTCCAGAATTTTCGGTTCTGGTAGCCACTTTAATTTGTCATAGAAAATTAATTAATATGGGATTTTTGTGAAATTTATATTTATAGAAACTTCAAAAAGTCTTCTTCAATTTTGTAGTTTTTAGTTTTCTAAGATTCATAGTATTTCTGCTCCAAAATAATCATTGCACAAAACTGGTCTGTACAGAGATGTGCTATTTTGATCAGCCACTTCGATCTACTAAATACAAGTCACTACTCGTTGAATTTTTGAGAACCTTATATTTTTGAAAGCCTTAGAATGTCTAATTTAACTTTGTGGCTTTGAGTTTTTTAATATTCATCATGTTTCTTCCTCAAAATGGTCAAACTACAAAACTAAGATTTGCTGAAAAATGTTGTTTCTAGAATTACATATCAGTCCATTGCCCAAGACTTTTTAAGCCATTTTTAGCATATTTGGACAAAGTGCAAAACTAAAACTCCAATTATTTTTTTAAAATCTTCAACATGGATTTTTTTGGGGATTTTCTGGGCATGGAAAGAGCCTGAATTGATTTTATATTGACAACAGGATTTTGATTTGTTTGATATAGTAAACAAAATTACTTTTAACTAGAAATTTTACAATGGTCTAAAAACACTGAGATGCTTACGTTTCTAAAAATTTGTGGCATTTTGATTCCGTTTGGATATTTTTTGAAATAGGAACCTTAGCGTTCAATTTAAAGAGCGGTTTAAGGTTCCGAACAGAGAATTCCCAGAAAGGTCATTTTTGTTCGAAAAACCCACCTAATTGTTTAAACAAATGTTTTAAATTATATTGGGTGTGTAATGGTACGTTAAGCATCTGGGGTAATTTAGTAATTTTACACTAGTCTAGGGGGTATTTTGGTAATTTTGTGCACTTTACGGCAAATTTAACACCTAGGCATGATTGAGCGGCAATAAATAATATTCATGTGGTTATTGTTTAGGTTCCGATAGACAAAAGCTATGACAGATCTGGGAACAAGAATCGGAACCGCTTAGCTATCTAGGTAAGTACTCTTACCATATTCCTCCGTAAACTCTATTTACAAATATGTAAATGCATACACGATTTAATCAAATGAAATTTCTTGAAGTACTTTTACTGCATATGTTTTCTTGATAAATCGTTTGATGAGAATTTGAATTAAAAATGCCATGGAATGTTTCTATGAGTAGTGCTTTAAAGTTGGCTTATGTTGAATTAAACTGTTTTCCTGGCTTGGTTATTGTGCCCCATATCTACGAGGGAAAGTTGGATTGTGGGTCTTGGTCGAGGGACGTAACGTTGACGCACAGTACTGTTGCTCGTGGAGCACCCTTGCGTCCACAATAATATGTATCTCGAATAAATGAGGGATTTGAAACCAATAAAACAACCCTAGAGGGGGGTGAATAGGGTTTTTGAAAATTAATGGGGAATTTAAACTAAGCACAATCATAAATCTCAATCAAACCAAGTAATAATTCAATGAAGATGCTAACTAAACAATCTCAAACAATTAAAGAGTAATAAGTAAAGAGATTGAGTTAGAGATACTTGACAAGGAGATTTAAATGGTTCGGCTTGAACTACCCTCAAGCCTACATCCACCTCTTCAAGGAAGTCCCTTGCAAGAGCACTAGAATCCACTAGCAACAATCTTCTTCTGGGTCAAGATCAAAACCTTACAACACTTGGTGATATCCCCACACCAAGCACAAGCCTTGAATCCACAAAGCTCACCCAAGACTTGACAAACCCAAGCCTTGATCACAATCATTTTACAAAGATCAATTGTGTACAAAGAAACCTTCTTGAAAGGAAATGAGTACAAATGAAGCTCTGATACCACTTGAAACCAATAAAACAACCCTAGAGGGGGGTGAATAGGGTTTTAAGACTACTTTAAAAATTAACAAACAACAAACCTCAATCTCAATAACTCAAATAAGCAAACAACCAATCTCAACACAAATGTAAGACGATAATGTAAAGAGAGAAGGGTTTAGAGATACTTGACAAGGAGATTTAAATGGTTCGGCTTGATATACCCACAAGCCTACGTCCACCTCTTCAAGGAAGTCCCTTGCAAGAGCACTAGAATCCACTAGCAACAATCTTCTTCCGGGTCAAGATCAAAACCCTTACAACACTTGATGATATGCCCACACCAAGCACAAGCCTTGAATCCACAAAGCTCCCAAGACTTGACAAACCCAAGCCTTGATCACAATCCTTTACAAAGAAGAAATGTGTACAAAGAAACACTCTCAAGAAGGAAATGAGTACAAATTAAGCTCTAGTACAATAGAGAGATGAGAGAATTGATGACTTGAAGTATGCTCACTCTCAATCAAAGAAATGCTCACAAAGATGCTCTCTTTAATGATGTAAAATCATGAAGATGAAGAGAGAAAAGTTTAATCTATGAGCCTTGATGTTTCTCTAATGAATGGAGGCTTAGAATGTGGTTTCCATGGTGTATGATGAAGCCCCAAATCATTTATATAGAGAGCAAATGAAATATAGCCGTTAGAGGCAAAATATGGGCAAAACTGCCATTGCAGTCGACTGTATTCCCAATGCAGTCGACTGTAATCCCTCGAAAATAGCCGTTGGAGTTTTGTCCTCGAAAATAGCCGTTGGAACTGAATTTTGACCAATGCAGTCGACTGCATTGGAATGCAGTCGACTGGATTCAAATACAGTCGACTGTATTACCCTACTGCCTATCAGCTGCCTCACGGAACCCCCTTTCCTATTTTGGGCATAACTTTCTCTAGAAAAATCGGATTGAGGTGCCGTTTTTTGCGTTGGAAAGCTAATGAAAAGTTTTATCAAGATATGAAAAGATTGGCACCAAAATAGTTTTTGAGAAAATCTGAGTGAGCTCCAAAGTTCACTCATTTTCAAGAACCACACTTGTGTGAAAGGTTATGAACTCACATGCAATGCACAAGGTGTCCTAAGGTCTTTTTAGGTCATAGTCATCAATCCAACCATCAAACCAAGACTAGTTACATAATAGTAAAGACCAATCATAATCGTAGTAACTTAGCCTTTGCATTCTTTCTTGCTCTTCGACATTGGACTTGATGAAGCTTCTATAGCATGTCCACTATAACTTTAAGCTTCTTTGGCTTTAATCCATCTATCCAACTTCTCAAATGTGTCTTCATGAGTGTGCATGTATATACCTACTAAGAATACACTCAAAGCACACATTAGAACATAATCAATGTGTAGTTATCATCAAAACAAGATGTAAGCCTAGGTTATCCAACCATAGGGCTAACAATCTCCCCCTTTTTGATGATGACAAACATTGATTCTATATAAGGTATGATGTATCATATGATAGACAATTAAGCACAACAATCTCACATAGAACATTCAATCATATCTTGTATACTCAAGATATGTCAATCTATCTCATTTAGCGATTAAGCTTGTAGCTAGCTTCCCTATCTAAAACAAGATATGCTCTTCCTCTAATGTTCTCTTAAAACACACAATCACATAGCATATAGAATCAAGATTATTTCTCCCCCTTTGTCATCAACAAAGAGATAAGGGTATGTGTGTGTGAAGAGATAGTTATAAGCAAGATAATGGCATGAGGTGCATATAACTCATAAACTTATACGGATGACATCAAGAGTTCCTTCATGATCGAAAGAAAGATATTCAATTTAGCTCAATAATCTTGTTTACTTTATGCATATTTCAAGAGTAACAAGATATTATATGATTCAAGCATGTAAGCTCCCCTATCAAGTTATCTTATGCATATTCCATCATAATGTATGCTCCCCCACAGTAATGCGTGCCAACAATATCCAACGAACACAACTAAATGTCTAACCAAGTCATGCTCCCCTTTTGGCATTACCAAACGGGGTGTGTGTAGGAATAGCATTGTGAAGCACTAAGACAACGAAATCTCAACGTGAAATTTTCACAATGCGAATAATGGTCATCAACAATCAATATTTCCAATATAAGTGCAAGAGGACCATTCATCAGCAAGGTTCACATTAATTCTCAACAAGCAAGCTATTTATATCATGAGAAATAAGTATGACAATTTAAGCATGCTTCATGACATATAAGTTTAGTGTATAGCACAATGTTGAATAGAGCCAAGTTTTACCCTCTTGATGAATTACCAAGGAATTGAGCTCATGAGTGATCATTCTTGAATCCATTTTCTCGACAAGCTTCGAGGCTCTCCTCATTTTAAGTAGCATGTCCAATCTCAGAATGCTTACTCCCCCTTAAGATTTAGCTTGTTGCTCCTCCTTCTCAAAATTTTCTTAGAGCCTTCTCCTTGTTACTATTTGCCTTTGCTTTGAACAACCTAAAATCACAATTTATGTATAACTTTTGGTACCCACATTTTCTTGGGTCCATAAGTGTTAGTCTTGCATTTGTAATCTTGACCTTTCACAACCCGCATCTTCTTTCTACCTCTAACATAAACAATTCTACAAGGACAATAATTAGTCGTATGCCCTTTCTTGTTGCACCAACCACAATGTGTAAATGGTGTGCAATAGTTCTTTGGTTGTTTTGAATGAGTATTCAACCTAGCTTGTTGTTGAAAGATTTTAGGAGGTAAGGCCAAGGGATCTAATCCAAAACCACCTTTGTTTAGGCCAAATCTTTGGCGTCCAAGCATGACATCCAAATTATTTTGACCATCAACAAATTTTTGAAGACATTTTTTCAAATCACAAATCTCAAGTTTTAAATCTTCATTTTGTTTTTCTAAAACCAAAGTTTTGCAAGAGATTTGTTTTGTTTTGAGCTAGGAGTGTTAGCAATCAATTCAACCAAGTCATTATTCACATATTTTACATATAAATGGTTGGAAATGCAATCATTCTTGGCATGCCACTCAATATTTTCCACTCTCAACTTCTCAATTTGCTTATTAGCCTCAAGGAATTTTTTTGATAAAATAATATTTTTCTTAAAAATTTTCTTGGATTCCTCATATAGGCTATCATAAGCATCTTCGAAGCTTTCACTATCACTATCACTACCGGAAGAAGAGCTTACCTCATCATTTGCCATGAAGCACACATTTGCTTGTTCGTTCTTCTCATCATCTTCATCACTTGAATCGAAGTCACTCCAAGTTGGAGTATGTTCGGCATTCATTGCTTTTTCCTTCTCTTTGTTCTCTTTCTTGGAGAGTTGTCTCCTTTTAACTCTTTCCTATACATCTCTTCTTTCCTTCTTTTCCCTTTTGTATATGGGACAATCCATCTTCATGTGTCCTGGCTTGTGGCATTTGTAGCAAAGCTTCTCTTCGTTGCTAGCATTTTGTTGCCTTCTCCCACCATTCCTTCTAAACCTCATGAACTTCTTGAAGTTCTTTGCAATCATTGCAACATCCTCTTCATCAAATTCTTCTTCATCATCGCTTGACTCAAGGTTTGAAGATGAAGCTTTAAGGGCAATTGATGTAGGCTTCTCATAAGGGAGTTAATTTAAGGCGTTGAGAAATTGTAGTAATACCTTGTTTATGTTGTGAGAATTGCTTAGAGCTTAGATCTCTATGAAGTTTTTGATGATATATGTCAGTCATTCAGGAAGGAATTTAGTAGGGAAAAGTTTTGGAAGATGCATATGTACGACTTTATAAGTCTTAATAAGTTGTTAGTTTTTCTTTTTGGTTAAGAGGAGAAATATATTACATATCAAAGGATTACAAGCCGTCCCGGCCAGATCAACTATTTTACAGACATAAAGACAACATTAAATGCTATCAAAACAAACCACAAAAATAACTAACCCATATACCCGAAACAAGTTACAATTAGACTGAAGCAGAGCATATCCTACACTTCAGCCTAACTTTCATAACTTGCCAAGGCATACGGTTACAATTAAACACCAAATGCAACAAAAACCTATAACAAGTACAACACATACAAACTAACACATACTAACTAGAAAAGACTAAATAAAACAAAAGTAAACACCATCACCCTATGCACTGCCAGCCACCCACGCAGTCCACGCAGGTAAACCTGACAGCCGTCCTATGGGTGCAGCTCGCCTCGAACCTCGCGTACCCTCGCCGGCATCGGATTCCCCACCTTCGCAGTCCAACATTCAGCTGCCGAGCCCCGGTATACCCCAAACTGCTGAGCTAACCTTCCTCACCGGAATCCCTAACTAAGCGTCATCTGCCGATCCGCACCACCTATCGCACCTGTCGAGCCCCAAACACCTACAGAAACCTCTGTTGTCGCAATATCGGCCAAGCCACCTAAATCAACCAACCACAAGCATAAACCATCCTAGGGCAAGGGGGAAGGGGGATCAACTAGGGGGAAGGGGGAATATAAACCCTAGAAGAGAAAGCCTAGCCTAGACTCACCAATCAAACCCACAACCTAGGAGACTCAAACCCTACGATCTCGACGGAGGAAGAACAGAAGAAGCCCTCAGCCAAACCCAACTCCTTGACACCGAAACCAAGAGAACTCACCGGCAATAACCACTCTCACCCGTTGGCCACCACAACCCGAAACGCGGAGCCACCAATGCCCTGGACAGTAAAAACAAAACTCACACAAACTAATCACCAGTGCTGAGAATAGGGAGGACCACGACTGGTTGATGGCGATTCGTTGCAACCCCGACGGCCGTCCAACTCCCTACAGCCTTTTAAATCCCAATCAAAAACCCTGATTTGAACACGACCTAAACAACCAAGACGAAAAAGGAAAATGAGGTCCTAGGCCAAAATTCGGCCGCCGCCCCACGCGCGCCATTGCACGGTGGGGCGGCCCCGGTGGCTTTTCTGAGGAAGGTTGTTTAGAGAGAAGCGAGAGAGATACTTTTAGAGAGAGATGTTGACAGCTTATTTTTAGCCATCTTCAATAAGTTGTTAGTTAAATGCATGGTTATGGATTTGTATAGAGATTTTAATAAGGCCTGGCAGAGCCCTGGGTGGACGTCTAGTGGACCTAAGACTGGTCATGAGCCTGGCTTACTCGTAACACCTATATTGCCTCATAGCTACTGACATATTGTATTGCCATGACTGACTTTGTGTAACAGCCAAACCAATCAAGTAACAGGCCAGGTCAAGTGTGATATCTTGAAAATGCTAATTAATTAATCTAACCATAAATTCAATTAATTAAGGGAGATTATTTTTATTTTGTAGCATTATGTGGGTGATAATTAAGTGTTAGGAAGCTAAGTAAGGGGTTAGTGTAGCCTTGGGGGTTAAAATATAATTTTGAAAAGTTAGAGGCAAAAAATACAATTTTAGAAAATATGGTGAATGTGATACATATTTTTATTAAGTAGCATCATTTTAATGATAATTGGGTGTAAGGGGGTTAAATGAGGGGTTGTTGGGTTGTTGTTGTGAAATGTCGGCACTTAATGGTAATTGACATTTCTCTTATGTAAGAACATTGTTGAGGGCTTGTGGCATACTTCTCCTGAGCCCGCCCTATTGATGATGTCACGTTGAACTCTTGTTGTTAGCTTTGAACATCGGTTGATCTTCTGATCTGATATTCCTTATTGAGTTGTGTTGTTGAGGACATAAGGTAGAATAAATTTTTCCTTAGTCCGCCCAGTTGATGATGTCTTGTTATGGCCGTAACATGGTTAGGGAAAGCACTTTAGATGAGTTTTCTGCTTGTTGATAGTGTCTCTTTTATTTACTTGAGACTAAGATGAACATCACATAAAATGGGAGATCAATATGAGGAGGATGGCCTATGAATTATGATCACTGGCCAAAGAGGAAGAATGTTGCTCGAGCAGAGTCTGTCGTGTCTGGTCGAGTCCAGTCCGTCTGTCCATATTGCATTGCATTTGATTTTATTTGGTGTTGATGATTTTAATGATTTGTATCACAATGATGTTCATCTTTATGAACTCGAATTTTCGATTCACTTGCATAGTCAGTCAGTCAGTCAGTCAGTCAATCCTGTCCATGAGGAGGTGGCAATAATGTTGTTCTATTAGGCCTTAAAGCCACTCAGCCGCTCAGTCTAACGAAAGGACATATCGTTTGACAATCATGTTGATGCCATAAATTTATTGTAACTATTGATTCATTACTATCGTTGAGATGATTATTATTCCTTCGAGTTTCTTGAATTATTTGTACACGATACTCTACATGCTGTTTTTACTGGACTACTTGTGCTCATTCCTTATGTTGTGTTGTGCAGACTATAAGGTTGATCAAGGAGAACCCTCTAGAAAGAAAAAGGAAACAAGCTAGAAAAGTTGAGCAAGGTTCAGGAAGGTCTAAGAATGGGGCATCTGTAGTAGTAGTTAGTGCCATGGGCATGGGCGAAGTTTGTCGGTCCCCGATTATAAGTTCTCGTTGACCGCGACCTATAATAATCAGGCTATCAAAGGGGACCAATTGAAAGAGTTAAGACAAGCTAGAAATGGTGAAATGAAGATTAAGCTGTGAGATAAGTTGATAAAAGTCACACTACTTAGGCTATAAACATTCATGTTGTTTTGAGACCTGAAAGTCTTCCGCTGTAATACGATGTAAATTTATAAGACTTTTTTTTTTATAAAGACGCATTTTAGAGCGTTTACTAATGATGTATGAGTATGAGAATGTAGTTGCTCTGTATTCAACACAAGGTTTTAAATATGATTATGATCTATAATTCAGCCCGGTGATGTACCAGGGTTGAGGGTGTCACAAGATTGGTATCAGAGTATAGGCAAATGATTCTATAGACTTTCAAAATGTCAGGTAGAAGGCCTAAGTTGTCAATGAAAGGAATAGAGGAAGAACTAGGAGGATGGTCGAGATATGTGAGCTGAGGTTGGCTAAGGCATATTTATTTATGACCTCAGTATTCATGTTATTACTGCAGGGAATGGAAGAAAGAGTTGGTTGACTTAGTTTTACAAGAGTGATTTGATGATGATAAGATTGCGGTGCTGGGTCTTAAAAATGAGCTAGTGGAGAGATGCATGAGGGTGAGCACTTTTATTGCGTAAATTGTGAACGAAGAGATGAGGAGCTGAGGCTGAGAATGAGTAGAATTGTGATGAGATTTTGGAAGAAAAAGTACTTCCAAGTGATGAGGAAAAAGGGTCTAATCGACAAGTCGATTAGAGTTGCAAACAAGCAGTATTAACTAAGCGATAGAGATAGTGAAAGTGAATGAGAGGACAAGAAGTAAGTATTAAATTAGATATTAATAGAGACAATGGACGCCAGTATGCGGATTGTCCAAAAGGTATGCAGCAAGGGATTCTAAGTGAGAGTCATTGAAGCCTAGAATTGTTGAAGGAGAGTTATGGCTTCTCCGACGTTGGAGTGTATGAGTAGAGGTAGAGTCCTCTTTTGAAATCGGAACTAAAGCTGTTATTGAGAAGGGGAAGAATGATGGGGAACTCGTATCATTTACACACTATTTTAGGGGGAAAAAAGGGTTATTTAGTGATGAAAACCATTAGCTGTTTGAGCATGAAGGTTAATATTACGGTGCACGATTTTAATTATCGTGCTACTCTTTCCTCAGAAAGATGAGAGAGGGTTCCCAATTGAGAGGGACCCTCAATAGAAGTGATTATTTTGAATGTCGAGGATGTAAGTGGAAGGAATAAGCAGGGAGTTGTATTGGGTCAAGAAGACCTTATGAAAGAGCTAGTGAGATTCCAACAAAAAGATCATGGGAGTTCCAACGGCACAATCGGTGGCTGCTATTATGATAGCTCCAATAAAAGGAAGAAAAGAATGTAGATCCCAAAACTTAAGGATGCCCAGCTGAGTGGAATCTCACGGGGGGGAAATGGTTTAGTGTAGACAATTATGTGGAATTGAGAGATGGAGAAGATAGTTGAAGTAACAAGATGGAGGAAAACGTCAAAAAAGATTATTTTTGCCAATCATATGTGCAAAAGAAGTTCCAAGTTGATTAGAACAGGCAACAACAAGTTGAGGAGAGTAGCTTATTTGGCATGCGTTACCCGGAGTAGGTGTAGGTAACATGTTGATGATAAATATATTTGCTTAAATTGACAAGTTGGAGACACGTTTCTCATGCTAAGTAGAGGAATAGAAAGGAGGAAAAGTACATTAGGGAATTTGGTGAGTTGGCCTACTTTGCCCTCATCAGGTGATGACAGAAAAATTTAAAAGGCGGAACAAAATGAGGAGAGTTGGAAAATAATCCTTAAAATGGATAGATAAGGAGGTTCTAATGGTGAATTGCTATGAAAATAGCAAAAAACCGGGTGGTGGAGGTAGGGATAGAAAGGCCTGAGAAGAAAGAAAGGAGCAAATACCGAAATGAGGTAGAATCCAGGATAAAAACTGGAAAAGTGAAAAGAAATGTAGGAAGAGCAAAGATAAAGAACAGTTCGGACAAAGCTCAGGACAGAGGGAAAAAATAAAGAATGTGGATGGTGCAAATTGAGGCATGTGGGTATGGACTATATTAAGACAATTGAAGCATGTCTTACATATAGGAGTAAGCCACCGGGTTGATGAGCAAGATAAATCAAGTGGGTTGTCTCAAATACTAACAGCTAGGGCAAATTATAAGGGGGTGCCCCAAAGAAGGATGGTGGTTATCGAAAGCAAATAGGACAGAGGGGTTATGAGACTATGCGTTGATTATGGGAAGTTGAATAAGGTGACAGTCGGGAATAAATATTCACTGCCTAATGTAGATGACATGTTGGTCAATTGTATGTTTTCCTTCTGAGATTGACCTTAGAATGGGTCATCATTAGTTAAGGATAAACAAGGATGAAGTTGTCAAGACTGTCTTTAGAAATAGAGATGGGCATTATGAATTCATGTTAATGCCATGTGGATTAAGTAGTGCCCTTGTGGCATCTATGAATCGGATGAATCAAGTCTGTTAAGAGTACTTGATTACGGTGTCGTCATCTTATAGGTGACCTTACGAATGGTTCTAAAAGGAAGGGTGAGCTTGGACTGTAATTAAATGCAAGTTTTCCAAAGAGAGCCTAAGTTGTAGATCAAACTCGTGAAATGTGAATGTTGATTGGGAAGTTTAGATTATGTGGTTGATGAGGAAGAATGTTAGGGAATTTAGGAAAAGTTAAAAATGTGACAAATGGGGAACAACAAAAATCAGCGTTTGAGATAAGGTTGGATGGGCTGTAATGCATATTTGGCAGTTGTTCATTTTGTATACATTTGGTGTAGTATATTTTGTGTACAGATGAGGTGCATGCTTTCCTCTTCATATGAGGGCATGAGATTGCGTTTTGGCAATGTGTGTGAAGTGAACCAACAAGTTCATGCCTGATGCATAACTTTCATGTCATGTCAAGCCATTTTAACAACTTTTAAGTCAATGAGGATAAACATTTTTAATAAGAATACAATGGGATTAACATTTTTCTCATTACAACAAGACAACATTTTTAACAAAATGTTGTTGCTCACTACAACAACACAATTTATACATGATTACAGTCACCTCTAAACCTAATTTCTACCCAAATTTCATCAATCCAAGAAACACCCATTTCATAAGAAAAAGTAGTCAACTGAAACCCAAAGTCATCCATAAACACTCCTCCAATCGACAAGCTGCTAACACTCTGCTTCCAACCCTCGTATTCTTCCTAACAGCCCAAGTATGACCTCTACTGCTCTTGCACACATTGGTGGGTCAATCCACTGAAAATAACGGCACCCACCATTAATCTGCATAATCAACATTTAACTTAGCCGATATAACCATAAAAACAAAATTGCCAAAATCTTACCACAAAGATACGGCAGCCTAAGTACCTTCTTCCTAGATTCAAGTTCGTCCACTGTATAGTTTTCGAGTTTCAGTTGAACTTTAGCACAAATTTGTTAATGTGTGCGTGTGTGTGTAAATATTTCAGGTGTATCTCTGTGTGTGCGTGTTTGTTTGTGTATATATACCTATGTAACTATTTTGGTGCCAAACCGGAACAAGGAAGGTGGGTTTTCCCTCCAATTTTGAGAAACAAGAGAGCATATACATAAATACCTATCCGTTAGGATTTTACTAATGGGAATAAATGACTCCCATTAGTAAATTCCAAAGATTGCAATGGATGTCAAACGTTGGGGTCTTAGTTGTCGAGTTATAAAGTTTGGGGTTTTGTTGCACTTCTTTGTAAACCTCAGGGTCTACAATGCAATTAAGCCTTATATTTTATAGTTAAGGGTAGACCTTGTAAAATTTGTCCGATACCAGCGGACCTACAAGGCCTATTAAAAAATCCTGGGTAAGATCATTTAAACATGTTACATGCTAAAATTGGACACGTACACGAGCCGACCCGTCATTTTCGGTTCAGATATGGGTTACCCGGTTTACCCGGGACTTTAGAGTACAAAATAATGTGACATTTTACCCTAACTCAGTAACCAATTTTTTTTTCTTTTAAGACCAGGCCTATCAAAGCCTTATAGATCTCACTTTTGCCCCCTCTTTCTCTATCGCAACCAAGAAGGACCTGCCTTTTTTACTTGTTGCCACCCTTTCTCTATCCCCACACGTTCACTCTCACTAATTGAACACCGACCGCTCCACCATATCCATCAGTCACGTTTTACAAAGTCGTTAGCCCCTTCACTCCCCCCTCCCCCCTCACTATTTAGTCTTCAAATCCACCGCCGGTGCCGGTCTCCACCTTCCCTTTCTGCTTGTCGTCACCCTCTCTTCTATCCCTCACTTAGTTAGTCTCCTCTCACAGATTGACCGCCGCCTACCGCCAATCTTCAAGTCCACCAGTGACCGCTATAATCGTCTTTGCCATTACCGTTGTTCACCGCCATTCATCATGAATTTTACAAGGAACTTGAGTCACTCCTGAAAGTCTTAAGCTCTTGACTGTTAAATGGATTCCTCATTCTTGTTACTTTATGAATTGGGATGCTCATATTGCAAATTTGGAATTAAAGTTTGGACATTTATTCAGTTGGCTAGTTCTAAATTTGGACATTTGGAAATAGAGTTTGGACACTTAGGGTCTGAAGTAATGGTGAAAAAAATTAAAATTGTGAAAATCGAATATGTGAAAGGCAAAAAATTTATGAAAATGTTCATGATGGTTAAAAAGAAGACTTTGAATTTAACCGCAGGTAACACCTGGTCTGGTTCTAGTAATACAAGTCCGAATAAAAAATACCCGGATTGTTTTGGCTAGCTTTTTCCTATGACTATTATGACTTAATTGTTATTTCATCACTACGACCACTCCAGTTGAAGTAACTAGAAACTTAGAATTGAAGTAATAATAATAATATTATTGAATCATCAAATCTACTTCGATATCTCTTTTTCAGTTTCTGTTCAAAGATCAGCTCGGAATAAAGAAAATGCAAGAAGGAAAGTCGATATACTCATTTGCCAGGTCTTGTTAAGGGTGAAAAAATTTGGTATCAGGATTAATCTAGAAAACTAGCTCGCATGTCGCATCCCAATTGCCAATTTCATTCAGCTCAACAACAATTGTCATTATGCTTAGCACAATGCAAAAAGATGTTCAAAAGAGTTATGAGACCTATGCAGCGCAACTGGTGAAAGATTGCCAAAGAATTGAAACCCCTCAAAAAGGGAAGTTCCGAACAGAGCACAAGCATGAGGAGAGAAAGAAAGAGGAGCAGAACAAGGACCCAGACTGTAATATGATTCTGACGGGGAAGAAAAGCTCAAAATACCTTATGAATGGAAGGTAAAAAGAGTAACATTGGATTCTTAGGTTGCACGGATAAGGAAAGATGATAAATCTCATGGACCTTAGTGCCCTTACCTTGAGCCCAAATGATAGGCTCTCGTCCAAATTTAAGATGCCTGGAATAGACAAGTTTGATGGAACTTTAGATCCTTAGATCTATGTCGAGATGTACATATGCTCATTAGCTCCTCTTAGAGTTAATGAAAACTAGTTGGTGCAGTTGTTTCACCATACCTTAACGTGAGTGGCTGCTTGGTTATTCCTCACCTCTGAGGACTCGCGCATTCGCTCATGGGAGGATGTGGTCTGAGAGTTTTTTCCACCATAACCAGTATAATGCGCACCTTGATATAACCACCGAGATTTGGAGACTACCAAGAAAGAGTCAATAGAGTCGGGGTTTTGCTTTTATAATTTGATGGAGGAATAAGGTGGCTCAGATGGTTAACCACCCTTCAGAGGAAGAACAAGTCAATACATTAAGAAACAACCTTCTACCGGTCTATCATAAGTATATGTTTGGCCAGTATCATACTACATTCAAGCATTAATTGGTTCTCTCTCTCTCTAATCAAGGACGCCATTAATGAGGGGACTGTATCTAAAGATCGAAAGCCAAGAAGATAAAGTCTGAGGTAGACTTGGCAAAACCTGACCCAGACCTGCGGGTCTACCAATACCCATTCAAAAACTCGGATAAGGGTACATATATAGGCGACCCGATTAAAATTGACCTGTACCCGAACTGACCCGTAAATTCTGGTTTGGTTTGGGTCAGGTACAGGTTACCTAGATTTACTTGAATATTGTGCTACATAAATTGGTTTAGGCTTTCTAAGGCTTCGTTTGACAAAAAAAAAATTTTGATTTTCAGTTTTTAAAGAGCAGTTTTTTAAAGAGCAGCTTAATTTTTTTTATTTATAAAAACAAGTGGGTGTTTGATAACCCCTTTTTTTTTTAGGTTTTTTTTTTTGTGTTTGGTAACCCTTTTTATTTTGACTTTTTTTTTTGGTGGTTTGCGGTGGCGGTGGTGGGGCGTAGCGGTGGTCGACGGTGGTGGTGGTGGTGGTGGCCGACGGCCGGAGGTGGCTGCCGGCAGTCACCGGCGGTGGTGGCCGGCGGCCGGAGGTGGCTGCCGGCAGTCACCGGCGGTGGTGGCCGGCGGCCGGAGGTAGCTGCCGGCCGTCTCCGGCGGTGGTCGCCGGCGGCCGGAGGTGGTTGTCGGCAGTCTCCGGCGGTGGTCGCCTGAGGTGGCTGCCGGCGGTGGGAGGGTGGTGGTGGTCGAAAAAAAAAAACCAAAAGTGAAAAAAAAAACCAGTTTTTGGAGTTTTTTTTTTACTCTGCAGTTTAAAAACTGGTTTTTTAAATTGAAAAAAAAATGGTTACCAAACGCTCCTTTTTTCAGTTTTTAAAACTGAAAAAAAAGAGGGAAAAAAGAGTGTCAAACGGGGCCTAAGCCTTCATTTCACCTGTTTCTTTTCTCTTCCAGCTGTCGCACTCTCTTTAACTGCCCACACCTAGCCACACGACGATCATCACTTATCAGTTTAGCCGTCACCACCACCCTCACACTTCAAGACTCCATAGCCCACAAGATCGTAGATCTGCTCCTCTGCCACTGCCTCTTTCCATCATCCACTGCGGATGCGTGCCTCCACAGCCATATTTTTCCACTATCCACCCGCAAATCTACGCCTCCACCATCGTCTCTTCCACCGTCCACCACAAATCTGCGCTTCCGCTGTCCAATTTTGCCCTTAGACCATAATCGCAATCTGCATGACCACTACCGCCGTCAATGCACCCCCACCCCTTCTACTTTTTTGAACCCCTATATTTGTGTTGAAGTTTAGTTTAATGGCTTGATGCTACTATTAAACTAATTAGATTTTGTTACAATATCATCAAGCCAAGCCATTAAACTAATTAGACTTTGTTAACATATTTGTGAATTTTAGTTTAATACTGTAGGTATGAATAATTTTGTTATTTATTGGTAAATTGTATTTTGTTATTTTGTTTGGTAGTTATATAGAAGTTGGATTATTTTGTTATTTGTATGTATGTGTTAGTTGTATGTATTATGTTTGTTATCACGGTTGGATTATTTTGTTCTTGGTTTTTTGGTATTTTCATGGGTATAAAATTGATTTATTAATTTATCTTGAAAGAAATAAAATACTTGTACCAGCAAGGATTATGTTAGTCGTAAAAAAAAAAAGAAACATAATTTTGAAATTTGCCCATTTACCCTCAAGTTTACCCTGGTTGCCCAGGTAGGGTACAAGTGTATGAAAAGGCTACTTGTAAAAATCCTGACAATTTTTACCTAAACCCATTTTACCCGTACCGGACCGGGTATTGCCCGTATCCGTGCAGGTTGACCCATTTGCCAGGTCTAGTCCAAGTGATTCTAGTGCTCAATAAAAGGTTGCCACGGACAACAACATCTCGACAATGTCAACACCTCTGATATCTCAAATCAAACCAGTTCAAACTATTATCAAATTCATCATAGAGAAATATATTACCCAAAAAAGAACCCAAAATCTAGTTCTATATACACATATATGGCGCATCGACCAACATTTAAGTCTTTCAATTACCACATCATTTATATCTCCAATCACAACCTTCATGTGTCTATAACTACTAGTTGATAGAGCTACTCAAAAGACACCAAAAGATCGTAATCTTTTCCTATAATCATCCTCTTCATCAACACCTAAAACCTTTGAACTCTAAGGGAAAGTAACATGTGGTATACTACTAAGTACTTGACCCAAATCTTAATCTTACGTTGAAACATCAATTGAATCGTCAAAACATAATTGACCTATTAAAGCTTAATACGGAATTTCTTACCTAAGCTCTGATACTGACTATAACAACCCAAAATTTGGATAGATTTGGACTTGCTACTTGCAAAATCTAAATCATTCAATTACCGTAAATACCTTCAAAGATAGAGCAGAGTATTCCACACATCTTGAAACTTCCAAGAAAACATCATTTTCATATTACTTAAAACTGACATCTGAATGAGTACAATCTTTCAACATATAGTAAAGGTCATTTAGCTGTCTCTTACAATCGATCTGCCAATATATATAAAAGAAAAATTCTTCACCAGAAAGTATCTTACTTAGCCATGCCTTATAGTCTTTCGTGCACCTCTTAACACTTCCCCAAAACCTGAAAGAAGGGGGCGAGTACAAAGCCCAACAAAGAACACACGTACCCATAGAGTACAAAGCATGCTATTTCAGAAAATGGTACTTGGAGTTGATAAAATACGATACCAATATGCGTGGAGAACACCAAAATCAATGCACTAACTTTCGATTCAAAAATTAGATTAGAAACAAGATCAAATAGCTTCTACCAATAGACAACACATTGCCAAAGTAAAGAATTCCCATAGATAACTGCATTTGCAGCAGGTCAAAAGGTTTCTATGTGTTGAAACAATATAAATTTAAGTTTGAAACAATATCGACAGTTTAGAAAACAATATATATATATATATATATATATATATAAGACTTCTATAAATTCAATAATACTTCAGATAAGTTCAAAACGTCCTCAAATAGATTAGATATCAAAATTCAATTATTATAAAGAAGGAAACCAGGGAAGCCATTTCGAAAATGTGTCACACGTGCCATTACTGACACGTGAGACAAGGTTCAGAGATTAAGATCATGATTTCTAATCCCGCTAAGCTCGCTCATGTTCCAATTTAAGTGCGTAAGGCAGAAACAGATAAGTCCACACACACTATGACATGGCTCACCAGAATATAAAAATATATATACTCAATAAATCTAATAAGCACCATAAGTTTGAACTTGAGAAAGTCAATTTCGTTCACGACTCTACACAAAATAGTTTTACTCAAGGGCAGTTTCAACAAAGAGATGTACAGATTCTGTGAAGACTCAAAACATAAAAAGTGAAGGGGCATGTTACATTTTTCATAATGTCTAAGATCATCAAGCAACTGATAGGAAACAAATAAGATAGAGAAAGTCAAAGTGAGCTGATTTGCAGTGCAAAATAACAATTTCTGCATTGGCCAAGAATTTTTAAATTCAATTTCTACTAACAAATAGAAGGATTTTGATAAAGCCTAAAAATATAAAGTTAAATGTGAATTTTAAGGATTCCAAAATGTCTAGAATCATCAATAACCAATAAGAAATAAGAAGAATCTCAAGCACCAGTTATGGATTGAGTCACTTAAGTTGCTAAAGAGCGTCTCTCCAAGCGTATACAGTATGAACCCCGGGTGTAATGATCTACTAGCACATCCTCAGCTCTTTAAAATCCACCCAAAAAGTGAATCTTATAATATAGGATCAGGATCGAACCTCTCTTCTTAAATGCAAGAATGTATCCCCGTACAAATTCAAGTCCCATTCTACCTCGTAGTCCCATACTATTAGCTGACCCGCTACCTGGAGTCCAATAATGTTTGCAAAGTTGTACAAGGTGAGCGTCGGCTCCTCGAACAAAAAATGGACATGTTGGTGGTCTCCCATCAATGCTCAGCCAAACCTAACATGACCCGCTTGTTCTTAGCGAACAAGTGCATTATGTCTAGGAAATCGCCAAACCATGTGGTGATAACTTTATACCTCACCACCTGGAAGACCTTATTACACTAGTATTGGACCATATTTAGGGGGTCATAGGTCTAATGCCAATGGGATCAGAGAAAAATGCAAAAGAATAAAAAATTCTTTTCCTCTAGCTATTTCATTAAAATTTTTGGTGTGCGTAACCTCTAGAACACTATTTTTTTTAACATGTTTGGCGTAATTGCATGCACTATGTGATGTGATCATGTTAGTCTGTGTCTAATAATTCTACTGCATTATTTACGTAAGATGTAAAAATTGATTTTTAAAGCAGAGTGGCATATAATGGTGCATAATATTGGAAATAAAATTTAGAAGAAGGTTTTGATTTGCACCTTGCAGGAGAAGAACTGGTGCCATAGTGTTGTTGATCCTTCACCAACAGCCCCTATCCCTCGTCTAGGAGTTTAGGTGAAATTTCTTTAACCTCCCAACCTTTGGGCCACCTTTGTGTCCGCTCTTCACCCTATAATTATGAGGGTGCTATTTACTTATCCATTGATTGAGGAAGTTTGTGTTAATTTTTGGATGAAATAGACAAAATTTGGTGACAGAGTTTTTGCCTAAAGTGAGAAGAGAGGAGAGTAAAAGATAAAGCATGAGCCCTAATTATTGATTTTTGGGCTAAAATCTGCATGGGTGTAACGGTCAACACACCCTAGTCCAAACCCCCCCTCATATATAACCGACCGCCGAGACTATTGAAAATTCTCACTAAATGTACTGTCAGTATTACCAAAAAATCAACCAAACCGGTCGGTACCTCTTCATTAAAAGAAAAATGAGTTTTAAAATCTTTATGTGACTTTGTTAATTGTATTTTTTATCTTTATCAACTCAAGAAGTGTCTACTATCCTACTTCATTCATTCAAGGACCTGTCGTTCGCCATTATTAGCTCCGGTTGTGAGTGGCTCTTGTAATGTTATTCTCGGTGTTCACAAATGACTAACTATTTCCAAGCATTGTTGGCCCTGCCTCTTAGTTTCATCATTTTTATGTGTTTAAATGACTAATCGCTTCCATGTGCTATTGACTTTGGCTCTTAGATATGCTTATCTCATTGTATCCAAGGAAACAACCATTTCCACATGTTGTTGGTCTGGCTCATAAATATGAATCCCCGGTAATCCTAAGCGTCCAACCACTTCCATGCGTCGTTCGCCACTTCTAGTGTGTCTGGACAACTAACCACTTTCACACATAGTTTGCTCCGGCTTCTAGATATTCTTTTCTCCCTATATCTAAGCGACCAACCGCTTCTACGTATTTTTTGGATCCAACTAGTCACCGATCACTTCCACGTATTATTGGCTCCAGCTCATAGGTTTGTTATTTTCTTGTGTCTAAACGACCAACTACTTCCACATGTTGTTAGTTCTAATTTCCAGATATGCTTCTCTTCTTGTATAACTGACCAATTGCTTACATCTATTTCTGGCTTTGGCTGTTATATATGAGTTCTGTATGTGACTAAACATGGCATTGCCTCCCTCAATAGGGCTAACCAATAGATATTTATAAGTTCATGGATAGAGTCTTATAAGGCTATTGACAAAGTCTCCCACACACAATGTGAGATATCATATTTTCCCCTCCTTATAATGTAGAGTCCCCGTTAAATCCTAATTTCAACCTTAGTCACACATAGCCAAAAAATTTCCTCTCAGGCCATTGTTGGATAAGGCCGGCAACACAACCGGATCAACTAGATTTGAGTTTACCTTTGTGTCCCAACTTCTGGGAACCTGACCGAATAGCCCAGTCTAAGGGAACCTGGCTCCAATACCATCTGTAAAGACCCAGTCTACAGCCCCACCACCGAGTGTTACCTTAAAAAGGCGCGCCAATAGTGGGCAGGGCCTTATGAGATCCTTCACATAGTCTTACAAATCTAATTTGGGATATCACATAGGGTGTATATCCTAATCTTCCTCAACAAGGCAAATTGATCCTCCAACATCCAATCCACGGAAGAGTTCCACTGAGGATTAGGAAGCAGCCTATTCTTAGTGAAAGTATGGCCATTGCTCCAAAAAGGGACATAGTAAAAAAAAAGGAAAATCTGTGATTCATTAGGGTGGAGGGGTTGAAGACACGGAGGAGGTCTTTTATTGGTATAAAAATTGGCCCTAAAGCATGATGGATGCCAGAGTTGTCATCTACCAGAACATGGATGCTCGCTTACAAAGAGTGATACGATTCACAGAGGATATTCTGAATTTGTTTTATCGACGGAACATTCCTTCGGCCCAAGCACTGATAATGACATTGAGAGACCACCACTGGTCTAATATTAATGGCTTGATGTATGGCCAATTTCCGAATAATGTTCGGATGGGTATTAGCAGCAAGTTCTTTGTGATTGATAAAAGACATGGTAAAAAGAAGAGTGGAAGACTAAGAGGATAAAAAATCATAAAGTTATAGAAGCGAAAGGAAGAAGGTAAGTCAGTTGGCATGTTAGGGTTGAAACAAGGAGGTTAATAAATAGGATAGAAAAAGTCAGCAGCCTTTTATATTAATGATTAAGAAGGCAATGAAAAGTAATAATAAGTACAGACCCTAACCGTCATCCGACCTTTATGGAGCGTTTAAAATTTGAAATCAAAGGCACTGGGATAAGCACAAGACGGCAGAAGCGGTTGCAGGCATTTATGGCGAGGTTAACTGCTAGAGTTAGAGTCTGACCTGGTATTTGAAACAGTTTAAATAGCATGATGATGGCATCGCCATTTTTTTTTGGAGGGGGGAGGCATTGTTTACAAAAAGGAATCACACCGTATTGGCCTTGGAGAGGCTGATATACTAAGGCATCGTGCATACCACGTCATTAGTTGGGAGCAATCGGCTAAGAACAAGTCCCCATTTGTAGCCACCAATTCATCTCAGCATAAATGGGCAAGTTGGTGACAGTCCAAAATCACATCGTCAAGTTAAAGACCGATGGCTAATGATGCATGGCAAGTCCTAAGCATGGAAAGACACACTGTGCCTTCACATATGACTTAAAGTTTTATCATACTTCGTGTCATCAAGAAAGGAGTTGTGAAAATTGTGTCGAGGGTTAGATGAAAAATTTGTCAAGAAGGTAAACAGAGTACCTATCTAGTCCCAACATATGAAGATCATATCACTTTGGGAGCTTGCCAAAAGCAAAAAGTAAAACAGGCAAGCCTAGACACATGGTAGCTCCAGGTTAGATCATCCTGAAAGCTACATCTCAATAGAGCAACAACCCAAGTATGCCTAAAAAAATGTGACAGCTCTCAATTTGATCATCTAGAGGCTAAATGGTTATGACTCAGCTATAAAGCCATGCACGTAGTCTTAATTAATCCACTACAGCACCACAATATAAACTATCACATAGTTCACACAACTTCGTTTACCTCAAGTATCAAATTCTTTACAAACCAACTCTTTGTCTCGTCCAGATAGTCCCCAAAAATATATTCAACCACTAATCGAGGTACTTTGCTTTCTCATAATGTCATCATGTCTATAAGTCGTTCATTTGAAAACATTATGAAGGCAAACTGTCCTTGTTCATTCTACTCCCTCTGTCCCAAAATCCCTCAATTTTCCTTTTATGGTTGTCCCAAGATAATTGCTATATTTCTAAATCAAGAAACCTTTCGCGTTTTTTTTGTTATCTGCCCTTTTCTCCATGTTCTTATTCTCTTCACGTCTCCTTACTTACTCTAACCTTTTTTTTTTTCCCTTGTCTTGATTATTTCTCCTATTTGCTTCTCTCTTTTTTCTTTTTCTTTATTAACCAGCACTCCACTTTCATCAGTAACAATCGCCTTTCTATTCAACCACCACTAATCTGCTACCCTCGTCTTCTATAACCCAATAAGCCATTTCACCTCTTTTCATTGGATCTGGCCACTTCTAAGCCACCAGCAACCACTGGTTACAAAAAACTCAATGGATTGGCCGAACAACTGGTAAATAAACAATGGTGGCTCGACACCTAGGCGATGCATTAGGCTTATCTTAGTGGCAATTAGATGTTCTCGCCTTGGACGAGGCATTGTCGACACTGTCAAACTAGGCGTGACTAAGGATCGAACGATGAGGCACAAGGTGAGGTTTAGGTGCCACAAGGCCTAACAGAGGCATTTGATGAGGCACGACTAAGGCATTTGATGAGGCGCGAGGTGAGACTTGATGTGAATAAGGCAACAATAAGGCGATGTGAATTTACTATAATTTAGGAAGTTTGCCGCTGAACTGTAATATCTTTTGTTACTAATTCTTGGAGCAAAATGTGGTTGAAGTTTTGTGGTACTTCAATTTAACAAAAACTCATTTTTTATGTGCATGCATATTAATTAATAAGCTTTATTATAAATTATAATTATTATTAATTTTGGGCTTAGTAATGTGAGTTAATTAAATAATTTATTCCAGTCATGTCCAGTTGTCAAGTGTATAAATCCAGTTGTCAAGTCCATCGATTAGTCTAGTCTAGTAGTCCAGTTGTCAAATCCATCGATTTGTCCAGTCTAGTAATCCAGTTAGTGAATTGGTCTGGTCCAGTCTAGTCCAATTGTGTCAGTTCAGTCTAAATATTTAGATTTTATTTTATTTAGTTTGTCTAGATAATTTTAAAAAATAATTTGTGAATTATCCCTAATGTAAAGATTAAATCCATGATATATATGGTTAAGATGAATTATCCTAATATGGTACATTCCATATGTAAAATCAGAGATAATTACTCAAATTAGGGCCAGATAATACCTCGAAATTAAAAAAATACTTTTAAATTATGGGATAAACCCACCGATTTTTCACTAACGTGTTAGGGCGGTGCTATGATGGATGGTGGTGGTATTGGGATGGTGCGGTGGTGGTATTGAGTAGTTGGAGTTGAAGGGGCAAAAGAAAGAGAGAAAGAGAGAGGAAATAGGAAGTGGGAAGAGAGATAAGTTCACGCAACTTATACGTTTTTAATGTCAATATATATATATATATATATATATATATATATATATATATATATATATATATATATATATATATATATCAAAATTAAAATTACCACATCAGTCAAAATCGCTAGCTAGGATTATAAAATTCTAACGTTGGACAAATCTAATTTAGAATTTTCACATGAATGGCTACTTCATAAAAGCATTTTAAATTTTTTGGTGCAAACTTCGTAAAAGCTGCATTTTGTTACCGTAATTTCATCCTAAATTCAAAGACATAAGTAATTTTTTTCATTAATTATTATTAGTTAATGATGATAAAGCATTGAAAAACAAATTATATACTGCAGTTATTGATGACTTACTAATTATAGTGTAAGGGGAGGATTAAGATATCTATGTATTTTGTGAGAGAGAGAGAGAGAAAAGAAGGGGGAGGGGGAGGAGGAGGAGGGGAGGATGTGTGTGTGTGTGAGAGAGAGAGAGAGAGAGAGAGAGAGTCAAATCGAGTGGGTCAGAGTTTCTTGTCCTCTTTATATTTTGTGGTCGCAAAGAGTTTTCCCGAAAGAAAAGAAATAATTAGAAAAAGAAAAACCTGCAGATAGAGAAAATATATATACTGAAAAGAGAGAGAGGCAAAAGCCTGCCTGAAAGCCCTTTGGGTTGGATTGGAGGGATATTAGATAGACACACACACACACACACACCAGGTCAGGTCAGAGCTCTCGGACTTCCTCCTCTCACCTCATACAAATAAAAACTTCTCTGGTCTTCTCTTCACCCTTCTCCTTTCTGTGTAGTGTCTACACACACCACCTTTGTCTCCCTGTGTAGCTCTAGCTATTGTCTCCTCCATCTGTTATCTTTTAATCTTGGCTGATGGATCCAGTTGATATGCTTTCTTCAATCATGGAGCTTCGTAAAGGTATAAAGACCAACAACCCTCTTCTAGCTACAGGCAGATCTTGTTTCGTGTGTGTGTATATATATATATTGTCTTTTCTTTTTTTTTCCTCGGTCTTTTTCGATTACTTTTGGTCTCTGGGTGAGATTCATCGAGATCTCGTACAAGTAATTGGTGGGTGTACTTAATTTTCTTGCAAATTCTTTGATTTCCTGTATAGGTTTCAATTTGATATGTTCCATACTAGTAAAAATTCTCTCTTTCTGTTTACGTTCTGTTCTTTTTTCCCCTTTCTTTTGAGGTTCATTGATTAGTCAACTGTAAGCTGCGCTTAAATCTTTGATTCAATTTTATGTGAATCTTATAGTGGATTTTCAAGAAGTGCTGGGAATTGTCTTTTGGTTTTAATCAGTACAAGATTTGTTGCTGGACACTGTTTCTTTGCTAAAGTAACTGAGCCATGTCCTTATGCTGATAGATGCTGCTCTATACCATCTTTAGTATCTTAAATGTAATTTATCTCCATGCGTGCACCGGTACGTGCACATATGTGCGCACGTACATGCTTTTATACATTGATTTTGTTGGTATGGATTAACCAGTTCTGTTGGCAAGGAGCAGTGGCAAGGAAGGACTATTCTACTTATGGTGCTCTGCATTAAGGAAGTTCTCGCCATAAGTAATTTTTAACTTGTTATTCTTGCAGGATTTGGGTAACATTGTTGGGAAATCGCATTTCATTCTGTTAAAAAGGTTTTTGAACGCATGTAGAGGTGTTTTTTGAATTTTCAATTATATAAGAATGAGCTTGCCCAACAAAGGGACTCCTATCAGTGACAAACAGCTAAGTGCCACAGGGAAGTTAACAGCTTTGAATCCTAATGCTGCTGAGTTTATTCCCTTTGCTCTTAGAACATCCCCTGGAAGCACTAGTGCAGGAGACGCCTTGTCAAGGTTTACCCCCTCTGACACTGCAACACTAGGAAAAGCCGTACTAGATAGATCAGAGTCATCAGCTTCAAACAACTCTGATGAAGAAGCCCATCAATACTGGCGTCGCCAGCTTCCTGACGATATCACTCCTGATTTTAAGGTCACGGGGGAAGACAATTCTTTAGGATTTACCAGCCTTCCATTTTCAAGCTTAACATTAAATGATGTCAGCAGAACCTCAAGGTTCCCTGGTTCAACAGGCAGTGGCTTTTTATTGAAGGAGCAGTATGATTTATCTCCTCATCGTATCAATGGTGGTAGTAGCTTTTCTGAGAAGTTGAGATATCCCGTTTCATCCTACGGTGAAGACCCATCGTCAGCCAGTTTCCATCATTTGCATGCTAAACCTTGGGACAAGCAAATTGTGAGTAATGATCAGCTTCTTACTGGCGTTAGAGAGGGGCCTCCTTACAGTGGGAATTCGGGAAATGGGTTCTTAAATGACATTATAAATGAGCAACAGATGTCGGAGAGTTCAGATGTAAACCCTCTCGAGTTTTTGGCTTCGCAGTTCCCAGGTTTTGCTGCTGAAAGCCTAGCAGAGGTGTTTTTTGCCAACGGAGGTGACTTGAATCTCACAATTGAGATGCTTACTCAGCTTGAGGTAGGTTAATTTTCTTGGTTTATGGTTGTTTGAGCCTGCATGTGTTATAAACTAGTTACACTGTTGAGTTTTATAACGTGTTGTGATGTAATACTAATTTGATATTTTCTCTTAAGTTGTTCAAATAGCATAGTCGCAGTCACATTAAAACTACATAAGAATCCTTAAATTATGAATACGCAGACGTACACACATACACTTAAAATGAATTTTACGTCAGGTAATTGGATTGTATTATCATGTAATATATAGGTTATAAATTGACTTGACAGCGACAAATCCTCTGATAATTTTTTTTTTCTTTCTGTGTTTATGTCGGGGGTTAGGGGGTGGGGGGGTGTTTGGGGCGATAGGGCGAGTATTAACTTATACTTTTTGTTATCAGCAACAGAATCATAGAAGCCTTTACCCAACTGGCTGGGAACAGATTGCTAAATATACAGGTTTGACATGACTCAATGGAACTGTTGTCTTAGTTTCCAGCATACAATACAGGTGAAGATGTACAAAATAAGATGGAAAAACTCATTTTGGATAGTGTCTCTAGAATATAAACTAACTGTATTTTGTGGCTGGCACTTGAGGGGGCTGATGATTATATGTCAGGAACTTGGGACATCATCACTTTCTACCTCATTTCTACGCTTTTATTTCGTTTTGAAGTTTTACAGTGGCAACGATATCTATATGTTTTTTAGATCTTAATTGCTTTAACCTGTATCTTCTTGGTTAGGGATCTATAATTGTGCATCTTATTTTTGTGATTGTAGCTTCAAGTTGAGGGTGGTTTAAGTCAAAATATGAACTCAAAGGCTCTGTCAGCTCCAAATCTTAATGCACTTGATTTTCCTGCTCTATCTGCGGCTGATGGTCAGAATGGCATGCCGAAATTTTTGGGAGATGATCTCCAGCAAAATTTGAGTCCTTATCGGTCTTCTGAGAAGGACAATTTGCTCCTATTCAAATCAAGCCCATCCATTCCTTCTAGAGGTTCTATAGATTTTGCTTCGGCTGTCAGGAAAATGGCTTCTCAAGATTCTAGTATGTGGAAGTATGATAGAAATGGTTCTGCCGATGCCAGTGTTGGCTCAAGTAGAAGTTCACATGTCTTGGCTAGCTCTTACAACAGTGGCCATGGGAGGGACATCTATGCAGAGAGGTTGCAAACCCGAGGTTCAGCTCGCAATGCCCCTGTTTGGCTTGAAACTGGAGAAGCAGTAGGTAATATTCTGTAGAAAACATTTACTTGCTCAATAAGTTGTTAACCGTAGGAGAATGCCCTCTGCACATTATATGCTTTAACTTGGTTGAGATTGCAGCAAATATGTATTCTGAAATGCGTGAGGAAGCTCGTGACCATGCACGCTTGCGTAATGCATACTTTGAGCAGGTACTTCGTATAGTTACAGTGTACTGCTTTTATTATTCAGAACCACCTTCCCTCTTGTTTCCTTAGGAACTAAAGCAGGCCCCCTTCCCCTGAACCCCAACCGAACAAGAAAAAAATTGTGCTCGCATATATGTGTGACGTATTTTTTACTAGGTGGCTAACGTGCAGCCTCCTTCTGTTAGTAACACAGCATCTATTCAGCAGTGTAATAGTTAATTTATTATTATTGCTTCATAGAACAGTAACATGTCAATGGCATCTGCGGTTTTGGTCATGTGTGGACTCTCCTTGTTGTTTCCTTCTCCTTGTAATATTCTGAGAAGATAAGTATTTTGTTTCTTTTCATGTTATGGCTTGTCCCCCCCCACCCCAACATGCACTCTGATACAGACAACATGACAATTAAGAGGTTGTTTCGTGGTGAGGTTGTATTGTGGTGTGTAACATATAGGGCTGTTTGCTTGAGAACAAGTCAAGGTTTCAAGGACTTGCTTGCTTGGAAAGAGCACAGAGGAACTTATTACTCAGTGAAAGATCCACAATTTCTTTTACGGTTGTTCTTGTGTCTTGCCTTATTTAAGAGGTGTTTGCTTAGTTTGTTTGTTATATGTTGTGTCAGAGATCTCTAACCCAGTCAACCAAGTTGTTCAGTAATTATGAGGTGGATTTGCAGAAAATCTTGGCAACATACTCTTACGGTTCTCATTGGTTTAAAACATTTTTCAGCATGTGTAATGCTGATGCAATTTCCTTTTGGTTTTTGCATACAATATTGTGGTTCCAGTGTACAATGTGGTGTTTCATATTTTCTTTTGCCATTCACGTCATGTTTTCAAATGTACTTTGGATGCAGGGATAAGTTAGCACGCTAGTTCAGTTCCAATCCGTGTATGCACATTTTAATGTTTTCATGTTAGCTAAGATTTTGTATGGAAAATCAGGCACAACAGGCATATCTCATTGGTAACAAAGGTTTAGCTAAAGAATTGAGTGTAAAAGGGCAGTTGCACAACATGCAGATGAAGGCTGCACATGGAAAAGCTCAAGAATCGATTTATCGTCAGAGGTTTGTTGTCTCATGCTTGTTTGTAACATTGGTTTCATCTTCGACTGCGTTCTAGCATTTCTTAGCACTATCTTTTCCACTAGTCTCTTCCAGCCTTCCTCCCCCTACCCTTCTCCTTCGTGTTGTTGCCCACTTCTCTTTTTGAAAGTGCATCCTTACAATGGTGGGGCTTTTAACACACTGGATATGAAGAAGTCTACAATTTGTATGACACTAATGACGCTTTAGTCCACCGTGTCATTCATTGTGATGATTTCAATATCGAGATTACTTTGTTTTGTTGTTTGTTTCTAATTATCATGCAGGAATCCAGAGATGCAGGGCAATGGGAGAGGACAAGAGAGGATAATAGACCTGCACGGGCTGCATGTGAATGAAGCCATCCATGTCCTGAAGAGAGATCTGACTATGCTTAGGAGCGCAGCTAGGTCAGTGGAGCAGCGCCTGCAGGTTTTCATATGCGTTGGAACTGGGCACCACACTAGGGGTGCTCGCACCCCAGCTAGACTTCCAACTGCTGTCCAGCGCTACCTGCTCGAGGAAGAGGGCCTTGACTACTCTGAGCCCCAGGCAGGGCTGCTCCGAGTTGTGATTTATTGAGACAGGGAGGTATAGGAGTTTTTTGACACACAGCATAACCAACCCATGAAATCAATCATCATCAAAACTGTTACTGTATCTGTATATCGGAGGAGATGGAAGAGTAGTACAAGTCAGCAAAACCAAAAAGAAGAAAAAAAAAAAGGAATAGAAAGAAATATGTTGTCTAGAGGCGGCAGAAATGTGAAACATTAAGGTGAATGCCGACGGCAGGATTACGTTTTCGCGAACCCAGTGTAGGATGGGGGGCTGCGACTTTTGTTTTGGTAGATCTGTATCTTTATTTTTATTATTTTGCTCTGTTACATTCTTTTTTTTTTTTGAAATTAAATTCCCAGATGTAATTGATAGAATTCATTTACGTCATAGCTCATCAAAAATTCACCAAGCATTTACCCCCTTTGTCGTCTTAAACAAGGATGCGGGTATCTTGCTCAACTCCGGAGGTTCATTCCAGGATGTTTCTCTCTTATTAGGGGGGAACTGAGCTCTCCTTGCCCTTAAACGTGATGATGGTAGAGCATGCAGTGATTATTACCATTTTTCTCTGGCTGAATATATTGCATGGGCTGCTGGTTCTCTGCTTGAAATTGATTGATCGAAGAAACGTGTGCTAAACACAGCTTATTGAAGGATCAAAGTGCGTATTTTCGTTGATCTTCAGCTACTGCCTACGATTTTCATCACTCTCTCTGTTTTGACGGCGCTCTTTGGGTTATACTTCCCTGCACTTATGAGCGTATTTTTTACTTCTTGCTATCGTTGTGGGCGTATTGGCCAGGAAAATAGACTGTAAAGCATAACTTGTTGAAGTGGTGGAAATGCTTGCCATGAGAACTGCCAACTTGCTCCAGATCTCTATGCCACATGTTAACTAAATGGGCATCCGATGTTTGCAAATTCTCTATGGGCTCTGCCAAATTCCGATTGGAATAGACTGTCTAGGATCGCCATTTTTGCTGATAATGAGGTAGTACGCCTAACCCATTTGATGCTTTTTCTCCTGCACCTTCTGTGGTGTGTAGCGATGATGTAAGTTTTGCTACCGCTTCTGATTCCTTTCACTCTGAGGATGAAGTGGGAGTGGAAGATCAGGGTAGCAATACGGATTCTTCCCATCCTTTGGGATCAATTAATGAATTTCAACCTGGGGAAATGGACATGGGGGAGATAATGACGAAGCAAATCCTGCAAATCACCTTATTCATGAAATGGGGATGGATGCAGATGGAGAAGATCCACGGGTGGAAGGAGCAGCGCACGCTGATATTGCCATCAATGAAAATATTATTGCCGAGGGTAATGGGGAAGCTGATATTATTGCCGAGGGTAATGGGGAAGCTGTTCCCATGGAAATTTCTGATGATGATTCACCTGCTACATCGTATGAGGAAGTATCCATTACTGATACTCTGGTTGATGAACCGCCTCTGAAAATTTCAGATATCGACTCGAATTCTTCATCATCGTCTTCGTCGGCAAACTCTACTTCGACGGAATCTGATAGCCGCCGAATGACCCTTACGCCGACACATTCATGGTCATCGGCGACACAAATCTTGCCAGGGAGATTTTGCATCATCGCTGCCTAGCCCACTTGCCACATCGGCGACACAAATCTTGGACACGTATCTAATCCGAACACTCGTACCGAGTTCATCTAACATAGGTTATCACACTTCGGCTGCCATCTGGTTCTGAGAAATGCCGAAAATGTTGTAATTCAATACAGCACGATCCATGTGGACTTACATTGGGGCCCCTTCTTTGGCCCACACCAACCAATCTGTGAAAACAAGACCTGGGGCCACCTTCTTCTCCATCCCACTTGCCTGATTTGGCACAATTGAAGATGAAGGATAATAATATTACGCTGGGAGATGGCGGCCAATTTCGCGGACAACTGGATGATGGAAATATGGGGAGTTCTCTAGTTATAACTGAATCACCTATGATTAGGGACGGGGTGATGGCTTATACCAATTCCGCAATCTTGACGCCTGCTCGTTGGAGTGTTGGAACTGACTTTAATCTGACAATGACCTCGCTAACCATTTCTTTGGACAAACTTAGAAATTATTTAAATCTCATGATTCAGCCCAAGTGTTGTAACTCTCACTAATACATCCTCGCAGGCTTATCTCTTGTAGGATTCGGTTCATGAAAATTCTGGACTTAGTGACAATCACCTTGTGCATGCACCTATATCACGTGGCATGTGATTCTTTACCCCTGATTTTGTCTCTGATGATGCCGATATGGAAGATGCTGCTACGATTCCTTTGATTCTGATGGCGGATACCATACAGCAAGACGATCCTACTAGTCCCCCAGACGGATGTCAATCAATGCTCTCAAATTGGAAAAAGGCCTTTACCAGCTGATTATATGCAAGAAGATGCACCAAAAAGGAAAAAATATCGGTAGTATGATTCCGACATGACTCAGCCAGCTGCAGGTTCCCCTTCAATCTTCTCCTTTTCATTGCTATCAATACATGCTAAATTCCTAGATTCTTGCTTATTGCATGTTATAAAATTACAATATCGGGTAAAATGAAAATATCTCATGAACTGCACTGTAACTAACGTTGGGGACGAAATCACGCGGGCTAAACAGTGCAAGATTGGGGATTTTTTAGAATCTTCTGTTATTTTAATTTCAATGGCTAGCCTAACCAGTGACGGGGTTTGGGGTGAGGCAGTGCCCTCGGCATTTTCGGGGCCTCTCGTCGTGGCCTAAACAGTGTCGTAATGATTCTGGAGGTGTTGCTAATCAATTTTTTTAGTGATCTTCTCAATAGGGAATGGATTGATAGTTTGGCCTTCGATGCTATTGTCAAAAAATCATCTGTTCCGAAAAGGTCAAGACAGATTTGAGATAACCCCTTCTTATCTCTAGTATGTTTAAATGCTCTTTGGGTTTCGGGTGTTGTCGTTGAACAACCCCTAACCCTCCAATGATATAACACAACTAGAACTGTCATGGGTTAGGTCATGCCATATCAGTTTGTGCAGCATTAAAGATGACAAAGGGTCCATAAACCTCACTGTATTTTCTTACAAGAAATTAAAAAAACAGTTGAATTTGTTACCTCAAAATTGCAAAAACTTGGGTTTTCATCTACTACCGATGTTGACTGGGGGGTGTCTGTGGTATGAAAGGAGGCCCTTTGGTGGGCTGGACGGAGGAATCAGTTAGGTCAGTCTTATATCAAGATCAGAATCTCATACTTGTACACTTTCAACTCGATAGTGGCACCTCTTGGATGACGAGGTTTGTATATGGACACCCCTCTCTTGCCAAGAGGAAGATGACCTGGGAGAGAATTGTCGGGGCAATTTCCTCTCTTTACTCCCTTCTTGTCTTAATAGGTGATTTCAATCAAGTACTCCTTCTAACTGATAAGACTGGACTTAATGCTTTTAATACACCAGGGCACATCTTTTTGGGGGATTTCTTGTTCAAACACCACCTAGTTGATTTGAAATGGGTGGGAGCTCCGTGACCAGACTTGTATCTATGAGAGAATAGATCCTGGATTTGAAAATCTAGCCTGGATCTTCTTGTTCCCTCTTGCTACTATCACAAATCTTAGCATTTAATCGTCGAATCATGCACCCTTGATTCTTGATACTTATCCAACTGTGCGGTCCCTACTGCGGCCAAAGAGTTTTGAAGCCATGTGGCTAAAATATCTTATGGGTACACTGACTATTTTTAACGCGTAAAAACAACCTGCTGTCGGGTCACCGCTATTCCAAATGGCCTACTAGAGCTCTGCAATGATGAAGGCTATGGCAATTTGGAATAAAGACTGCTTTGGAAATCTCCATACCCTAATCCAAGATACATTAGCTCAGCTGAAACTTTTTCAATTCCTCCTTCCTAACCATGAAGCACAAATATCTAATCAACTTACCCACCAAAAGCTAGATTGGCTACTAGAGTGTGAGGAGCTTTTTTGGGCCCAGAAAGCCACACCAAAATAGTTGAAATTAGGTGATAAAAATACCAAGTTTTTTCATAGATCTACCATCATTCGCAGAAATTGGAACCGTATTGCAACTATTACTGATGAGAATAATATCACATATTGCACGCATCCATACATTTGTGTCTGGTAGAACACTTCCGAAACATTTTTTGCCCCTTAATTTGGCATCTGAGGTAGCCAGTGATGTGTCTATAGTGGAAGGACTAACCAGAATGCTCACGACGGACCAGTCAAATTTCTTAAATAGACCTTTTTACAGCTGCGGAAGTCAGAAGGGCGCTTTTCCAGATTAAGCCTCTCAAAGCCCCAGGCCCAGATGGGATCCCTGCCATTGTTTATCAACAATGTTGGGATTTCATGGAAAGACCTATAACTGCTACTGCACTCTCCTTCTGAAGATCTGGATACAAGCTTAGTGTGACAAACAAAGCCTTCATTATGCTGATCCCGAAGAACAAGAATCCACAAACTCCAAGTGATTTTAGACCTATCAACTTATGCAACACTACGTATAAAATCTTCTCAAAGGTCTTGGTAAACCGTATAAAAAGGGTATTAGGTGTGCTTATATCTCAAAACCAAAATGCTTTTGTTACTACAAGGCATATTACCAATAATGTTCTTATCGCCCAAGAATTGACGAATAAAATCAGACTTACAAAGAAATCTAAAGGCATTGGGTGCCATCAAGATGGATATGAGTAAGGCATATGACCGAGTGAAATTGCCTTTTCTTGAAGCAATTCTTAGAAAAATGAAGTTTCCGGCACATTTTGTCCAACTCATTATGCAGTGTGTGTTTACGATGTCCTATGAAGTTCTGGTTGATGGCTCACCATTGGAACGTTTCCAACCTGCCTGTGGTTTACGCCAAGGAGATCCCTTAATTCCTTATATTTTTATTATATGTGCAGAAGCTCTGTCAACTTCACTATTAGATGCACTAATAAAGGCTTGATTCCTGGCATAAAGGAGGGCATTTTCAGGCCTCCCATCAAACATCTTTTCCTTGCAGACAAAGCCGTGATTTTCACGAAGATTGCCTCAAAATCCATCTCTGCTGTAAAGAATATTTTAGACGTTTACTGCATGGAATCTGGACAACAAATCAATCTTTCTAAGTCCTCTATTACCCTAAGCCCTAATGCCAACAACAGTAACGCTATTGATATAGCTAGAGGTGTCAAATGGGTCGGGCTTGGGTAGGCCCAGCCCAGCCCAAGCCCATCGGGCCTCCAGCCAAACGGGCCGGGCCCGGGCCAAAGGGGCTGCCAAACTGGCCGGGCCGGGCCAAATTCTGGGGATATCTGGGTCCAGTCCAAGCCCAGGCCTAAGCCCAACATTTAGGGCCGGGCTTGGGCCCAATTTTTTTTGCATTTTCTTGTTATTCAAGGTAAGGGTTTTAATTATGGTAATTTTTTGTTATTGTTTAAGCAAATTGTACTCTAGGCATCTCCAATATTCACAATTTAACGAACCTAATTTTATCCTTTTATTTCATTATAAATCATATACAATGAAGATAAATGTGTTTATAGGCCCTCCTCCTTTTATCCGGGCTTGGGATCAGCTGCTTGTAAACAAACAGGCGAAGTTACCTATTTTTTTTATATATATACGGAAAAATATCTATCTTGCTTGTAAAAACTTATTATTATTATATATATATATATATATATATATATATATATATATATATATATATATATGAAAAAAAACTATATTTTGTGAGAAATTTTATTCTTAAAACTTAAGAGAAGAAAAATAAAAAGAAATTACCTAATCATCCGGAAGTACTTCAACATCCGAGTCACTGCTCTTCCTATCATCAATCGGTTTATCTTGCTCGCGGTATTTCGCATCAAGATAATCCTTCCAACATACACATAGCTCGAGCGACTCGGGGTTAAGACGACTCCTCCTGTCATCCAAAACCCTCCCGCTCGCTGAAAATGCCGACTCTGAAGCAACCGTGGAGGCTTGCACTGGCAGTACATCCCGTGCAATTTGGGCTAAAGTTTTATACATGTTTTGATTTTGTTTCCAAAAATTTAACAAATTAAAATTAACCTGTTCTTGCATTGATAAATCAGAATAATGATCAGTATTTGAATATACACCAATCTCATTAAAAGAAGAAAAAGTAGACGAACCTGCCGAATTAGAAGTACCTTCACCTGGTAGTTGTCTTGCTACTAGATGTTCAAAGCCCTTAAGGTATGGCGCATAATACCTCTCAGCAGTCGATGATGAAGCTCGTCCGCGCACGTCAGCAGAATTACGATAGAGGTTGAACAGTTCCTCAAATGTCTTGCTCACTTTCGCTGTGAGTGCGGTTGTATCCTCTACTGGGTAGCACATTAATATCGATATCTCTTGTATCGAGACGTTCACGCCATGCAACTTTAACCTAGGATCTAAACAAGTAGCAACAGCAAAAATAACAGGCAGTTCACTCCAATATTTATTAAACTTTTTATCCATCACTTTTACTATTTCCTCAAAGGGTCCTATATATCTCCATTTTGTTAACATTGTAGCCATCTTGAGAATTTCTATTACAGCGAGAGGAGAGGTGGGATAGTACGTACCAGACAATAAATTGGTAGACGTGTAAAATACCTCCAAAAATTCAGCTAGGTATGTGGCCATCTGCCATTCCTCTTGAGTTGGCAAGCCGGCTGGGAACAAGGTTAGTAGAAAATGCGTATAGACTTCTCTGTATGCCAGAATGTGTAAAAGCATATGGTATGTAGAGTTCCACCTGTGGACCACATCTGTAACTGCTCTCCTGCGAGGCATATTATATTCAACACACAACGTTTTAAATTGTTGTGTTCTCGGACTCGAACTATTAACATACGCTGTCATACCCCTCATTTTGACAAGAATATCTCCTGCAGCAGCTAAACCATCTTGAACAATTAAATTAATTATATGACAAACACAACGAACATGAAATAATTTACCAGAAAGTACAGGTTTGAGGCTCTCCTGTAAAGCATCAACAGCAGCTGTATTGTTAGAAGCATTATCAAAACTAATACTCATAATCTTATCCTTTAATTTAAACGTGGTACATGCTTTTAATATAATACTAGCAATGTTCATTCCATCATGCGGAAAAGGAAAGAGCTCGAAAGCGATGATTCTCTTGTGCATAATCCAATCTGCATCAATCCAATAGGCCGTCACACAAGTATAACTAACAAAAGTAAACGGAGATTGCCAAATATCAGAAGTAAGACTAACTTTACCGTCAAATTTATCGAAATAATCGATCAGGCGTGCTTTAGCAGCATTATACTGTCGGAGTGCATCGGATCTAGTTGTGTTTCTATGAACCTTTTTGTACAAAGGTTGAACGTATGTGTTCATATATCTAGAGTGCTTAGCATTATCGGCAAAAGAAAAGGCTTGTTCATCGTGAATAACAAATTCAGCGAGACCGTCTCTTTGCTCTCGCTGATTATAAACAAATAACTTACCGTCAAAAGATAACTGCGTTTGGGTAGGTTCGACGTGGCCTTGTCGAGGTGCACACTGAGGGTAATGCCTGTTAAGATGTCCATTACCACTACCAGAAAATAATTTAGCACAGTACTTACATCGAGCTTTTCGGATGCCGTCCACCGTAACTTCATCAAAGTGATTCCAACACTCGGCTTTTTTTTTTTTTCCTTTTGGACTTCTGGCTCATTACCGGAGGCATTGCTCGGCCCTTCTTCATCATGACCAGGCATAGGGTTAAGATTATGCCACGGAGTAGTAGCTTCGCCAACCGAGCTGCGTCCTTGACTATAATGCGGGGGGTCTTGATCAGGCGTGTATTCAAAATCTGGAAGGTCTTGATTAGGTGTGTATTCAAAATCTGGAATGTTTTGATTGAACTCCCAATTGGCTTGGGTATCTATCATACAGCCTGTACTCATTCGTCCAGGAACGAATGGTTGTGGTGGTGCTTGGATTGGTGTTTGTGATGGCCGTGGTGCTGGCGCTTGTGCTGGTGGTGGTGTTTGTGATGATGATGATGTTTTTCGTGATGATGATCCACGCTTCAGTTTCTTCAGTAATCCAGCCATATTTGACGCTAAACTTTTTTACTAGATTGAAAAATAAAATTAGTAAGAGTAACTAAATACACAAATATAAGAGCACAAATGAATCATTGAGGGTAATTCAAAATTGGAGAGAGTTAGTAATTAAAAAAAATTAGTAATAGTAATTGATAAATATAAAAATTCACTAATTACTAATTACTAGACAAAAGAATTAGAGAGTAACAAATTAATAAGAGGAGTTGTTAGTAATTAAAATTTAGCAAAAGTAGTAATTAGTAAACAAGAGTAATAATATGCAAGAGTACTAATTAGTAAATAAGAGTAGTAATTAGCAAGAGTAGCAAAGCTTGTAGAAATGTAGAATGTTTATATAAGAGAGAGTAAGAAGATTGGTGTGAAAAATTAGAGAGAAATGGTGTGAATTTATAGATTTTTTAAACTTCACAAAAGACCAAAATACCCCTAAAAACTATCCGTTTATAGTTGTTGGGGAGGGTAAGAGTGTAAAAACCTTAAAAGAGTTGAAAAATTAACTTGGACCAAAATACCCTCCAAACTAGCCGTTATTTTGCTGTTGGGGGGGTAAAAGTGGAATTTAGGGGGAAAAGGGGGAATAAATCCGTTGGGGGGAAGGGGGGAAATCTGAATTTGAAAAGTAAAGGGGGGGCCAGAACCAGGCTAGACCCGAGCCGGGCAAAACCCGGGCTTTTTCTGGGCCACGGTCCGGGCCGGGCCAAACCCGGGCTTTTTCTCGGATTTGCAGGCCTCATCTAGGCCCAGGCCCTAAGCCCTAAAAGGCCGGGCCAGTACTGTTCATGAACGGGGCCGGGTCAGGCCAGCCCGCGGGCTGCCCGACCCGTTTGACAACTCTAGATATAGTCCAACTTTTAGGTTTCAAACTGGAGGATTTTGGAAAATACCTGGGGAGCTCTTTAGACATTTTAACCAAAAAGAAAAAATTCTTTCAGGATCTATTGAATAAAATCAGGAATTGGTGTGCAAGCTGGAAAGGCCTTCTACTCAATAAAGCAGGACGTGCTACGTTAATTAAATCAGCTCTCAAGTCCTTACTCATTTATCACTTCCAAGTATGCCTTTTCCTTGCCCAAATATGTCAGAAGATTGATATTGTGCTAGCCAACTATTGGTGGTCCGAAATTGAATACCATCGTGAATTGCACTGGATCAATTGGCTCGCTCTTTGTGGACCGCTTGATACTGGTGGACTGGGGTTCAAAGACACAAGATTGTTCAATCAAGCCTTATATGCCAAAGTTGCTTGGCAAATTTTGATTAAGCCGGAGTCTCTTCTTGCCAGGGTGATGCAAGGTGAGTATTGTCTCGAAGGGCTTTTATTTTCTCTAGTGAAGCTGGCAATTTCTCAAGAGGCTGGCAAGGTATTCTATTTGGCCGAAAGGCACTTATGGCTCGTCTTCGATGGCAAGTGGGCAATGGAAGAAATATTTCTACATGGAATAATTATTGGGTTCCTTTTTTTCCAGGGCCATTAGTGCCTACACCCGCACAACTTGATTTCCAAGTTAACCAGGTGAGTGACCGTATTCGGAATGGCAGGTAGGATAAGACCTTGATCTACAACTTATTTTCCCCTATGATTGCTAATGAAATCCTAGCTATACATATAGCGGAGCATGCCTTTGAAGATCAACAGGAGTGGGGCCAAACTGTGCGTGGTGATTTGTCAATGGCATCCATCTCAACAGGTTATATGAATGCAAAGTTTTAGAGCTAAATTCAAGACGACAACTTTCTTATCCACCTATGCTATCCCAGCAAGGATATGGCGTCAAATTTGGAAATTGTAGCTCCTGCTTAAAATTTGCTTCCTGGTTTGGCAAATTATATGGGACCGTTTACCATTACACTCACATCTCAATCACCTTAAGATCACAGCGGGGGATTTATGTCCTTTGTGCTATCTTCATGTGAAAGATGTAACCCATCTTTTCTTGAAATGTTCGAGGGTACGACCCATTTGGTTTGCCATACCATTAGGGATTCACACAGATGACATTGCATGCTCTGGTCAAGAATGGCTTATTGCTTGGCTTACTAATCCTTTGGGCCGTTTTAAACCTCTAGCTATATATATATATATATATATATATATATATATATATATATATATATATATATATATATATATATATATATATATATATATATATATATATATATATATATATATATATATATATATATATATGTCCTTCGTCCTACGAAGAAACACTTATGATATTAGAACTCATGCCTTATCGAGCATGTTATCCAATTTTTGCCATTATTCCTACTTTTACAGCTATAGGAAACCCTAATATTCTTGCAGAATAGCCGGCCAAAAATAGAGTCTCGACGAAATGAAAAAGACATATATGGTAGAATTCGTGAACTAATGCAATCTCTAATTATTTCCTAAAATGGATCCTTCTCATTGCAGAATCCTTAAAATTCAGAAAAGAAACAAGATACCATCAATGCTTTCACAAATGAAAAACCAAAATCCCAGCGTCTTTCATCCCCTCAGCTTTTCTCAACTTTTGCTAAAGCTAACCCACCTATAATATCCCCTGGCCCAATTGATATCCATTATAATCTTTCAACTGAGCATGCATCAACAGTAACAGAATTACCAGAACTGTCTCTAGTTTTTTTTGATAAAAAAAGATTAGGAGCCAGGATTGGGGTTTCTTGTCACTCTAATAGCTCTAGACGTGGTTATGCATCATTCTTGACATTGTCATCAGATTCTTATAAAGCTTCAGCTCATGGTTTTTTTTAGCCTTGTCGTAGGCTTTGAAACAAAATTTCTTGCATCTTTTGGTTCTAATTGATTCTCCTTTCCTCATTGCTCAGCTGGCAAGTTCTGAGGATATCCTCGATATAGTGACCCATTATTTATGACTTTTGTTATGTCATCAGTGACTTACATCACTTTAGTATTGACAGGGCTGATCCCCATATTTTGAAGGAAGCAAATCTTTTGACTAGTTTTGCTTGTCAAGCTCGTACCAAAGCTGTAACGCCCCGAAATTTAAATACGGAGCATTAACGCCGAATAAGCAGAAATCAGAAAAAGCCTTATAATTATCAGAAGTCTCCCAAACGGTAAATTAGAGCATGCACTAATAATTCCCAAAAATGCATCAATATCTGACATAGGGGCCCAAAGCTTTTATACAATCCAAAAGTTTCTCCAACACGGAGTTCCAAAACAAAACCTAAGTAATACCAATTTGTCTTCCTTAAATACACTTAAATGTCAAATACTAACTCTGATATAAGGCAGCTAACTCTTGGTCACACAGCTAGCCCTTCAAATCTAAAATCTCACCTACTAATCACCTGAAAGCAAAAACAATAAGGGAATGAGCCAAATGCCCAGTAAGGTCACTCAAAGGACCAATCAATTGGAAACAAAACATCTGAGAAATAAAATTTCGGAAGTACAAAATTTCAACGGAACGGATAATCAAACCAGATTTCGAATGCCAAAACATTTCTGAATACAAAGTCAGACACAAAAGTTCAACAGAACGGACATCAAACCCAATTTCAAATGTCAAATTATATCTGAGTACAAAAACAGACACTAGCAGACCGAACATCAAATGTTAAAACATATCTGAGTACGAAAACAGACACTGTCAGACCAAATGTCAAATATCAAAATATATCTGAGTACGAAAACAAACATTATCGGACAAATATCAAATGTCAAAATAAATCTGAGTACAGAGACAGACATTACAGAGCCATTCAGAAAGTGGTCACATACGTCATTCCTGACATATGAGGCCGGTTCAGAAAGTAAGATCGCGATCTCTAGCTCAACTTTCCTGAGCTAGCCCACGTTTCACTCCACGTGGGTAAGTCGGAAATAAGTCACATACACTGTGACATGGCTCATAAAATTACCCAAAACAAAAATCTCAGAATAACCGTTATCAAATATCGGACATTTCAAACCATATTCAAAGGTTTCAAAATAACATTATCAAATAACGGACTTGTCAAATAATAAGTCAAGTTCACGAAATAATGACGATCATAAATCACTGAAACGAACAATATCGATATGTCAAAATTCGGAGGTCAAACAAATTCGACGAAATTTGATTTTCACAAATCATAGAATTGACAACAAGTCATTCTTAACAAAGTTCAAAACAAAAAAGGAGAGGAAGAATCACTTATCTCCATTTTAAAAAGTTCGGATTTCAAAAGAATCTAAAGACTTACATGAGCGATTGGTTCATCGCTGATTCAAATTTTTGAAAGTAAACCCTTACCTTAATCAAGCCTTTTGAGAGCCACAAATCCTTAAGCTCCTCTTTAGAGCTTCCAAAATTTCCAAGCCTTCTTCTATATCTCTCTCTCTCCCTCTCTCTTTCGCACAAAGGAGAAGAAAAGAAACAGAGAACCCAAAAGGGCTAGGAAGGAAATAAAACATTATTTATATGGGACAAAAAAAATCAAGTTTGCATGCGACCGAAAATAGTTTTCGGTCGACTCAATCCTTCAGCAGTGAAAATGCCTTTCCAAAATCTTGAGGTTTTATTCGACCAAAAATCACCTTTAAGTCGACCGAAAACGCTTTTAAGTCGACTGAAAACACCTTTGAGTCGACCGAAAACACCTTTAAGTCGACCTGAAACACCCTTAATGAAAATACTTTTAATTCGACCGAAAACTAGTTTTCATTCAACTTGAAACTTTTAAGTCGACCAAAAACTTCAGAAACTCCAAAACACAATTTCCCTTCATTTTGATTCGAATGAAACCACTTTTCATTCGACCGAAAATTTCAGAAACAAACCAAAACCATTTTCTCAATATTATCAGAAAGACCACAAACTTATTTATTCAAAAATACTAATTGCGCACAAGGAAAAGAAAATTTTTGGGGTATTACAAAAGCCTACCAAGATTGGGTCGATGACCGATTGCAGATTTAGGGCTCTTTTTGTTGCGGTGGTAGTTTATTATTATGTTAACATGTTGGGATGTCATTTATTGCGTTGAGTTTATTTGTGGTTTCTTGTATGGCCCTAAGGTCGAAAAACTCTGGTTTATTTTTTAATGCAATTCTCTTATCACCTAAAAAAAAACAAGTGGTTGTAAAATGTCTACTTGCCTTTCTCACTCCTAACCAAAAAAAAAAAATCCTTCATCGCCAGCAAGGGTCTACTTCCACCACCGCCAATTTTTTTGACGTGTGGTGCGCTGGTGTGGTGGACTGGTGCGTAAGTTGATCTACTGCTTAATTTGGACTTTTGAGCTCTTGGGAAGCTTTGGTTGGCTGGTGACTGAGGTTGGCCTCTATTCGTCCCCTATTGTTTTGGGTTTGGGGAAGGTGTGCAGGTTGCAAGTGGTTTGTGGTGTTTGTGGGTTGGATTACTCCGCTTTTTGATAGGTTTGTGTTATGGATATGACTAGAACCCCCCCCCTTTCGATGGGGGTCTAGTTGTGATGGTTCGAGGTAGTTGAGAGGGCTGGTTAATAGTGTGGTGGTTTGTGGTGGTGGTCGATAGGGTGGTTGAGTCGAAGATTCTTTCCTCTTAGGGGTCCCTCCTCTTCTTTTCCCCTTCATCCTAGTATGATCCCCCTCTTGTGGGTTTGATAGGAAAGTTAGGGGGTCTCTGTGTGTCGCCGGTGTGGGATGTAGTTCGTTAGGTTTGATGGACCTTTGGGGGATGGTGGTAGTAGGTGGACTTGAAGTTAGTGTGGGTGATCGGCAAGAGGTGGTCACCAGTTGTTTCGGTGGTTGTTGTCATCCTATGGTGGTGTAGGTTGTGATTGGCAGTGGTGCGGTGGCTAGTGGCGGCTCTATCGCCATGCTTGGCGGTGCGTGCTGGTGACGCATGCGATGATGCTTAGGCAAGGGGCTCGTGGGGAACGTGGCTTAATGCGGCTAACTGTTGGTGAGGAGTGGACAATTTTCCCCTGTGTTTAATTGCCTTGTGTGCTGTTAGCAGTTGACCTTTTTCTCTGGTATTATCTTTTGCATCATGTCGTTGATTTGGAATCAGCATGTAGTGTGTTTTGTTTACTTATTTGTTTGTTGAATTGCCCGTGGATAGGGTTGTTGTTCTTGTTTATAACTAGTGTCTTTTTTATAACTAGTGTCTTGGTGTTAAAGCTGGTTTTTCTTTGGCTGCTCTTGGTTTTACAAAGAGACCTGGATGTGTGCCACTCCTTGTTTGAAGCTCATCTTTCACACTATGGTATTTGTGTATTCTTTCTTTTTAAAATGTACTTTATCCCGTATTACCTGTTTTGTGAGGACACGATTGATAGAGTTTATGTCCAAAGCTAAAAAAAAACATGATAGATGGTTGACAAAAGATCAAGGATAAATAAATGTAGTTCAATAGCAGATCACGACTTCTTCAGCATGTAATACTTTTACAACGGAAATTGGTTTTCCTTTTTGAGTCATTGATGACTGGCTTCGAGACTGGCATTGGTAACGAGATGTTTTTCTTCGGCAGTATTCGACCCCTTGTATAAAAAGGCCAAATAACTATACACCTTAACCATTTTCTTCAGATCAATTCTCACACTTGTGAAGTTTTTTACTTTTCTTTTCTTAATTAGCAGACCAATCAAAAGCTAAGAATGAAATAAACACCCATGGTCACCTATACTCCCTTATTTTTAGTGAATAAATTTCTTATTTTATTACTTTGGTTAAAGAAAATTGTGTAGAATGCCCCTGTGGTTTGGGGTTGTTTCAAAAAAGACCCCTGGTGAAACAAAAATTACAAAAAGACAAATGTGTTGCATCCGTCAATTCCCGTTACATAATTAACAAATTGCCTAAATCACCTTTGTATATAAACACATTGTTCTAGTTTGTGAAACCCTAACAATTAGTCTTATTGCTTAATTTCAGACACTCTCTATCCTCAATCTCTCACTTTCTATCTCAATCCTACACTCGATTACTAGATAATAAAGAAATTGACAACAAAGACTACAAATCATGGAACAAATCCAACACGAGACTGATTAATCAAATTAAATCAGAACGGGCTAATGGAAATTGAAGACAAAAGTACGTTGATCGAGGTGTGATTCCAGGTAATTTTCTGATGCTGACAAACATAGGGTTTCCAATTTGAGCTTTTGTAAACCTAGGGTTTTCAAAATCTAGGATTTTGGTTACAATTTGAAATTTTCAAATTCGGTTTCTGTGTAATCTAGGGTTTCAGTATAATCTAGGGTTTCTGTTAACCTCTTATGCATGCAACCGAGGTCCCTCTAATCTTGTAAATTAATTATATGTAGCGTTTCCGTTTATTTTCTATTCTTAATTGATTGTGGTCCTTCTTTGTCCCCCACCATATTCAAACCTATTATTTCTTAAACTAAGCATGTTTAAAATATTGCTTTAGGTTAGAGCCAATATTAAAAAAATTATTCTATTGGCAGAATGTCAGGCAAAGTCACGATTGAAATTCATCATTAGAAGTTTTTTTTTACATATCCACCCAATAGGTCTTGGACTAGAAAGAAATTAGAATTTTTTGAATGTGACCCTAAGTATTTTTCGTACTGGAGCTTTTATTATGTGTGCATGAGTTTAGTGTTACCTGCTACTAGCACTGTGGCATATAGGATAGGATACCTGGGCAGTCATTCAACAATGGGCTAATGTTAATTGTTGTTGATAGGGATTTAATTCATGCATTGTACCATTATCATGGTGCTCATGTAGTCATATATGCTATAAGAGGCATGAATTCTCTAGCAGTTATAGACAACAATCCTCCCCACCTTACATTAGGGTTTGGGTCAAATGCAGTAGATGAAGTTGATGTGGATATGGGAGAAGGTGATGTTAATGATGGGTTTGTGGATGTGGATGCTGGAATAGGACTTGATGAGTTTGAGGAAGCTCTATTTAATGAAACAGTTAAGAGTGGTGAAACTGCTGAGAGTGATCAAAATGCTGTGGCAAATGAAAGTGCTGAGAGTGATCAAAATGCTGAAGGTAGTGAAAGTGCTAATAGTGATCAAAATCCTGTGGAAAATGAAAGTACTGAGAGTGATCAAAATGCTGAGGGTGGTAAAAATGTGGAAGGTAGTGAGAATGCTGATATTGGAGTGACTACTGAGGGTGTGAAAATGCTGAGGCTGGTGTGACTACTGAGCGTAGTCAAATTGCTGAGGGTGGTGTGACTGCTGAGGGCGGTGAAAATGTTGAGGGTGCTCAAACTTTGGGGGGTGACAATGATGAGGATGAAGGTAGAGAGTCTGATGACCATACAATTCCCAAGTTGGGTGAAGGATTAGACAGGACATGAGATAATACCTTTAACCCCAACCAAAACCTAAGCAGAAGAGTTATAGCAATGAGCCCCTTGAGGAATGGTATTCTGAAGGTGAGGAAGAGGATGAACTGAGGAGTGTTCATTAGTCGGCTAACGATGGAGGTATACAGAGTTTTGTGCATATGATTTAAACCATAAGGATGGGCCAACATCGAAGGTTGGCTTGATGTTTCCAACTATGGAGGTGTTTAATGCTGCTGTTAGGATTGGAGCATTAGACAAGAGTATGACTTCGAGTACGACTTCGAGTACCAACACAATGATAGCAAAAGAATTACATGTGTTTGCAAGTAAGAGAAATGTGATTTTAAGGTTCATGCTTATCCCATGCAAAGGACCACTGCATGGGAAATCAAGACCTTTAGATCAAATCACTATTGTGGGAGAGACTATAATAACCATTTGGTTAGTGTTAAGTGCAATGCACAAAGATATAAGGAGAAGTTGAACTAGAATGTAACGTATATGAAGAGGGAAATATACAGAGACATATTTGCTAATTCAAGCAAGCATAAAATATATAGGGCAAAAAGAACAAATAGAGGGGGACAACAGGGCACAATTTGCAAGACTTTGGGATTATGGGCAACACTGCAAAAGCACAATCCAGGCATGCCTTTCAAGGTTCAGACACGTAGGCCAAGTCCAGAATTGGCACCTGTTTTCAAGATAGGTTTGAGGCATACAAAGTTAGCTTTGTAAAAGGATGCAGGCCACTTATTGGAGTAGATGGCTGCCATTTAAAGGGCCTTAATGGAGGAGAGTTATTGTCTGCTATGAGTAGGAATGTGAATGACAACATGTTTTCGATTGCTATAGCTGTTTTGAAGCGAAAACCAAGGACAGTTGGTCTTGATTTTTAAAAGAACTGGTTGATGACCTTAGGGGAAGTGAGAACTCTGTTTTTATTTCTGATAAGCAGAAGTTTGGTGGAGTCACTTAAGGATCTCCTACCTAACATAAAGCATAGATTTTGCATGAGACACATGTATGCAAACTTACAAAAAGAAATAGGGTGGTAAAAAGTTGAAAGACTATCTGTGGAATTTTGCCAGGACGAGAACAGTGAACAATTTTAATTACTGGATTCAAAATATAAGCAAAGTGGATAAAGATAGGAAAATTATGAAGTATTTAGAACCAACACATCCCAGTTAATGGTCAATATCTCACTTCAGTATGCATGCCAAGTGTGATACCCTGGTTAATAACTTAAGTGAGTCATTTAATCCATACATTATTAAAGTAAGGGACTTACCCATTGTTAGCATGCTTGAGTGGATTAGAAAGAACTTGATGAACAGGATACAAATTATGAAGAAATGGATGGAGAATTTTTAGGGTGCAACCTGTCCAAATATTGTGAGAAAGTTGGAAAAGATTATGATGGAAGCTAAGAATTGTTTTGCAAGTTGTTCTGGTCAACTTGAGTTTGAGGTGGAGCATTTCAACAAAAACAAAAATATGAACTTGTCTGTAAGGACATGTAGCTATAGGATGTGGGATCTCACTCGGATACCCAGTTATCATGTTGTGGTTGCCATATTTGTGACTAGAGAGAGACTTGATACATATGTAGACAACTAATACTGCAAGGAGGTTTACTTAGATGCTTATAACAATATAACACATCCTGTTCTAAGTGACGATGCATGGGTGGTTACTGGTTTGAATTCTTTATCTCCACCTTTCTATAGAAGGTCAGCTGGCAGGCCCAAAAAGATGAGGAGAAGGGGTGATGATGAGCCCAAAAATCCTTCCACAGTGGGAAAAGCAACAAGTATATCACTTGTGCAAGGTGCTTGGAAAGAGGTCACAACAAAAGGTCTTGCAAAGGCTAAGTCCATTTACAATCCAGACTTGAAAGACAACCTCAATAGGTATAGGGTAGTCCAGAAATTTTGAGTTATGTTTATAACTTAGTTTGGGCCAACTTGTATGACTTACTTTATTGGGATCATGTCTTCTCTTTCTTATAGGCCAACACAAACAAAAGAAAAGAAAAGGCAGTAGATGGTATTGGGACTCCAGCCAAAAGGAAAAGGGTACTTTTTTTTTTTTTTTATCAAAGATGAACTTTTCATTTCACTTTTTTTTTAGTATAATGTAGTAACTAATGATCTTTTTTTTTTACGGGAGAAGACTCCCTAATCCATCAATACCACAGGCAACTCCTATATAGCCAACTCCTCCACAGGCAACTCCTACACATGCAAGTCCTCTGTTAAGGCCATAGGCAAGTTGATAGCCAACTCTTGCATCAAGGCCACAACCAACTCCTCCACCAAGGCCAAGTGCTTCACAGCCAACTCCCCAACCAAGGCCAACTATTTTACAACCAACTCCTGTTACAAGACCACAACCAAGTATTTCACATTCTGTTGTGTTGTTTCCTTTGTTTGCAATGGGATGGCCATCTAACTTTTTGTTTCTCTTGTGTTGCCACGACCATCTGCACCGGCCTACAAAATAAAGGGTTGCCTGGGTTCCACCTGGAGCAACAAATCAAAGGGCTACTTCAACACCATGGCCAACAGTTACCGCTTCTAAGCCTCCAACAACTACAGTAAATTCAAAGCCTAAAGGTACCACTAAAGGAGTTGTCATGGCTGACACAGTAAGGGGAAAGCCTATGTTAACTGCTGCTTTAGGAAGGGGATCACAAGTTGGCAAGACAACATCTGCAAGGGCAATGCATCAACTGTCAATGTTGCTAAAAATAAGAGAAAAGCACATGTTGCAAGAGATAAGGGGCAAATGTTTGGACATTAGTTGGCTTGTTAAGACAGAACTGTGGTTTTGGAATAAATTGTTAAGAAAAGCTTTTGTGTATAGTTGGTCAAGTTTTTGTTGTATTACAGTTGCAACATTTATTTTGTAGCACAATTCTTGGAACATATTTATGCAAATAGAATATTTTGTGTACAGTATTTTGGTGATGTTTGTGTTCAAGTATATTTGGCATATAACTTTTCAAGTTTTATGTGTTGTGATTTTAGTGAAATTTAGTAATACAATTATGTTGTTCGTCTAACCATTGCACAAACATCATTTGAATTATACATCTTCCTAACAAAGCAAAACATGATAATCATTTAAATTATTCATTTGAATAACGTAAGAAAGGCACACATAAATCCTCCAAGAATAAACAACTTCATAAACTTAACAATGGTTTCAATTATTTCAAGTTTGGTAGCCAATTCACTGCACTTACAACCACAAATTGGAGCATCTAAATTCTAAACCCACATATTTTTCCCCAATGGCTCCTTTCTTCTCATCTTAGCTTGCTTTATAGGCTAACACCAAACTCAGAAGTTGCATTCTTCTTTATTGCATACATAAAAAAGCTTTCCACAACTTTCTTTCTTCTCATCTTCAACAAACTTTATCCTAGCTCTCTTAGCGTAAAAACAAAACTTCCACGAATATCTTATATCAAGCATATGCCATATTCCGCAATTCTACTTGAAGAAGACATTGACCTAGTCAGGCGACCTTTCATCAAACATTTTGGCCTGCAAAAGAAAAGGTACAAGAAGAATAGAAGAAAAACAATCTGTTTAAAAGAAAAACTACATATCAAACCTTTAGTTTGTTTTTCTCTATCTTGTTGAGCTTTGAATTCAAGCTGAAGATTGTTGTGTAGCTACAATTTCTTCTCCAAGAAGCTCTTCCGACTGCATTTTTAAGTTTGCAAGCTTATAGTGGTCCTTTACATCTATCTGGGGGCAAAAACGGACTTCCTAGAAAAATTTAGTAGTGATACTTGCGCTCCAGGCGTGTTTGCCACAAACGCGGTTAAAACAGATGAGTTTCTTGACGAATGCAACACAATTGTCACCTCAGGTATCTTTTTGTAATTGTTGTTACACCAGCCATCTATTGGCAACAACTCCAAATCACAAGGGTATTCTGCTCAATTTCTCTTTTATTTACTTACAAAAAGCTAACGCATAACTACGAGTATCTCTCTTAAGCGCTGCCACCAAGATTAGCCCTTATCAAAGGGTTAAGCTCATGTGATGCATCCTCCATCTACGTTAGTCTATTTCGCTGCTGCATTCTCAGATTGGCAAGTTTGTCTGGCCTCTATCTCTCTCTCTCTCTCTTAAGTAGACCTGGCAAAATACGAACCGGACCCGCGGGTCTACCCATACCCGGTCAAAAACCCCGGGTATGGGTACATATATAGGAGACCCGCCGAAAATTGACCCGTACCCGAACCGACCCGTAAAGTCCAGGTAAATCTGGGTTGGATACGGGTTACCCGTGATACCCGAATGTTTTACTATATAAGGCATTGGGGTTTTTTTTCGGTAGTCATTCTCAGTTCTCTCATCTGCCCTTTCCCCATTCCTCCCTCTCTGAAGTCTCTCTCTCTCTCACTCACCACAGCCTTCACCGACAACAACACTATTCCACATCGACGGCAGCCCACCGTCTCTCTAACACTCACTCGCAGATTAGCCACAACTCCGCAGATCTGCCACAGCCCGCTGCAGATCTGCCAAAGCCGACCACTGATCTGCCACAGCCAGCCGCAGATCTGCCAACGCCGACCGCAGATCTGCCATAGCCGACCGCCAGTCTTCCGTGGGAAGTCGCAACCTACTGTTGGTGGTTGACGCTTTGGTTTCCGGTCGACTTTGTGCTTTGAGAGTGGTAACTCAAACCGGAGCAGTGAAGCTAGGAAGATTATTGCGTTAACCAGATATTTTTGTAAAAAGTTTGGTTAATTTGTAATATTTTTTATAATCTTTTGTATGAATTTTACTATTTTAGGGCTTAGACTCAGGAATTAGTTTTTAGGTAATTTTTTGGGATTTTGAAGATGTGTTTGTTGTGATGGATCTGAGAGTTGAGATGAGAGTGGAGATAATTGTGACAAAATTGAAATTAGTGAAGTGGTAATTGCAAGAATTTTATTTAGAAAATGATGGTTGTGCTTGTAGTAGTAAAAGAAGGGAAGAAAAATATAATCCAGTTCAGTGAATATCCGTTGATAAAAAAATTAGACTTTTATTCATTTACCCGCGGGTAATATCCGAACCGCTTAAGTTGGGTACAGGTTCTGGAAAACACTACCCGGGAAAAATCGGGTAAAATTTACCCGATCCGTTTTTACTCGGACCCGACCGGATTTTATCCGTACCCGACGGGTTTACTCGTTTGCCAGGTCTACTCTTAAGGTGCACTTTAACATGTGTCTTTTTACCCTCCCCAACAACTATAAACGGATAGTTTTTAGGAGTATTTTGGTCTTTTGTGAAGTTTCAAAAATCTATAAATTCACACCATTTATCTCTAATTTTTCACACCAATCTTCTTACTCTCTCTTATATAAACATTCTACATTTCTACAAGTTTTGCTACTATATCCCTCTCCAATTACTACTCTTGCTAATTACTACTCTTATTTACTAATTAGTACTCTTGCTAATTATTACTCTTGTTTACTAATAACTACTCTTGCTAAATTTTAATTACTAACCACTCCTCTTATTAATTTGTTACTCTCTAATTCTTTTGTCTAGTAATTAGTAATTAGTGAATTTATATTTATCAATTACTATTACTAAATTCTTTTTAATTACTAACTCTCTCCAATTTCGAATTACCCTAAGTGATTTATTTGTTACTCTTTAATTCTTTTAATTGTTATTTCTAATTACTGCTCTTATACTTGTGTATTTAGTTACTCTTACTAATTTTATTTTTCAATTTAGTAAAAAGTTTAGCATCAAATATGGCTGGATTACTGAAGAAACTGAAGCGTGGATCATCATCACAAAAAACATCATCATCATAAACACCACCACCAGCACGAGCGCCAGCACCACGGCCATCACAAACACCAATCCAAGCACCACCACAACCATTCGTTCCTGGACGAATGAGTACAGGCTGTATGATAGATACCCAAGCCAATTGGGAGTTCAATCAAAACATTCCAGATTTTGAATACACGCCTGATCAAGACCCCCCGCATTATAGTCAAGGACGCAGCTCGGTTGGCGAAGCTACTACTCCGTGGCATAATCTTAACCCTATGCCTGGTCATGATGAAGAAGGGCCGAGCAATGCCTCCGGTAATGAGCCAGAAGTCCAAAAGGAAAAAAAAAAAAGCCGAGTGTTGGAATCATTTTGATTAAGTTATGGTGGACGGCATCCGAAAAGCTCGATGTAAGTACTGTGCTAAATTATTTTCGTCTGGTAGTGGTAATGGACATCTTAACAGGCATTACCCTCAGTGTGCACCTCGACAAGGCCACGTCGAACCTACCCAAACGCAGTTATCTTTTGACGGTAAGTTATTTGTTTATAATCAGAGAGCAAAGAGACGGTCTCGCTGAATTTGTTATTCACGATGAACAAGCCTTTTCTTTTGCCGATAATGCTAAGCACTCTAGATATATGAACACATACGTTCAACCTTTGTACAAAAAGGTTCATAGAAACACAACTAGATCCGATGCACTCCGACAGTATAATGCTGCTAAAGCACGCCTGATCGATTATTTCGATAATTTTGACGGTAAAGTTAGTCTTACTTCTGATATTTGGCAATCTCCATTTACTTTTGTTAGTTATACTTGTGTGACGGGCCATTGGATTGATGCAGATTGGATTATGCACAAGAGAATCATCGCTTTCGAGCTCTTTCCTTTTCCGCATGATGGAATGAACATTGCTAGTATTATATTAAAAGCATGTACCACGTTTAAATTAAAGGATAAGATTATGAGTATTAGTTTTGATAATGCTTCTAACAATACAGTTGCTGTTGATGCTTTAGAGGAGAGCTTCAAACCTGTACTTTCTGGTAAATTATTTCATGTTCGTTGTGTTTGTCATATAATTAATTTAATTGTTCAAGATGGTTTAGCTGCTGCAGGAGATATTCTTGTCAAAATGAGGGGTATGACAGCGTATGTTAATAGTTCGAGTCCGAGAACACAACAATTTAAAACGTTGTGTGTTGAATATAATATGCCTCGCAGGAGAGCAGTTACAGATGTGGTCCACAGGTGGAACTCTACATACCATATGCTTTTACACATTCTGGCATACAGAGAAGTCTATACGCATTTTCTACTAACCTTGTTCCCAGCCGGCTTGCCAACTCAAGAGGAATGGCAGATGGCCACATACCTAGCTGAATTTTTGGAGGTATTTACACGTCTACCAATTTATTGTCTGGTACGTACTATCCCACCTCTCCTCTCGCTGTAATAGAAATTCTCAAGATGGCTACAATGTTAACAAAATGGAGATATATAGGACCCTTTAAGGAAATAGTAAAAGTGATGGATAAAAAGTTTAATAAATATTGGAGTGAACTGCCTGTTGTTTTTACTGTGGCTACTTGTTTAGATCCTAGGTTAAAGTTGCATGGCGTGAACGTCTCGATACAAGAGATATCGAAATTAATGTGCTACCCACTAGAGGACACAACCGCACTCACAGCGAAAGTGAGCAAGATATTTGAGGAACTGTTCAACCTCTATCGTAATTCTGCTGACGTGCGCGGGCGAGCTTCATCATCGACTGCTGAGAGGTATTATGCGCCATACCTTAAGGGCTTTGAACATCTAGTAGCAAGACAACTACCAGGTGAAGGTACTTCTAATTCGGCAGGTTCGTCTACTTTTTTCTCTTTTAATGAGATTGGTGTATATTCAAATACTGATCATTATTCTGATTTATCAATGCAAGAACAGGTTAATTTTAATTTGTTAAATTTTTGGAAACAAAATCAAAACATGTATAAAACTTTAGCCCAAATTGCACGGGATGTACTGCCAGTGCAAGCCTCCACGGTTGCTTCAGAGTCGGCATTTTCAGCGAGCGGGAGGGTTTTGGATGACAGGAGGAGTCGTCTTAACCCCGAGTCGCTCGAGCTATGTGTATGTTGGAAGGATTATCTTGATGCGAAATACCGCGAGCAAGATAAACCGATTGATGATAGGAAGAGCAGTGACTCGGATGTTGAAGTACTTCCTGATGATTAGGTAATTTCTTTTTATTTTCCTTCTCTTAAGTTTTAAGAATAAAAATTTTCACAAAATATAATTTTTTTCATATATATATATATATATATATATATATATAATAAGTTTTTACAAGCAAGATATATATTTTTTCGTATATATAAAAAAATAGGTAACTTCGCCTGTTTGTTTACAAGCAGCCGGTCCCAAGCCCGGATAAAAGGAGGAGGGCCTATGAACACATTTATCTTCAATGTATATGCCTTATAATGAAATAAAAGGATAAAGAGTAGGTTCGTTAAATTGTGAATATTGAATATGCCTAGAGTATATGAAAGAAGAAATTTAAAATTGAGAAATGTAAATGAGAGAGAGAGAGAGAGAGAGATCAATTTGCTTACATAATAACAAGAATCTTAGTCATATCACCACATTACAATTTGCTTAAATAATAATAAAAATTATCGTAATTAAAGCCTACTTTGAATAACAAGAAAATGCAACAACAAAAAATTGGGCCCAAGTCCGGCCCTAGATATTGGATATTGGGCCTAAGGCCAGGACTTGAACTGGGCTCAGATTTCCCCCAATCTGGCCCGGCCAGGCCCGTTTGACAGCCCCACTAGCCCGGCCCCGGCCCGTTTTGTTGGAGGCCCGTTGGGCTTGGGCTGGGCCGGCCCAAGCTCGGCCCATTTGACACCTCTGTCTCTCACCAACACCCATAGTATCTAACAATGATTAATGATCACCGTATATATTTGCATGGGAAATGCAGACGACTCCTACGATTCAAGCCAAAATGCATCCCGAGCAAAACAGCTCAACAAATACGTAGTCAGTACTTTTGAGTTCAAGTTCAAAGCAGAGGTTAGTTTGAAAGTTGGAGGGAACTCAAACTAAAAGATGCACTACTACATATCTCGCACTACAACGGCAAATGCAACTCCAGTGCACACTCCGGCCAATGCCGCGACGCTCCTCCAACGGCCCTTCCCACGCCACCCTTCTCCTCCTCGTACGCCCTATCTTTTCTCTCTCACAACAACTTTGTCATTATCACACCAAATCTACTCTCCCTGCGCCGTCAAAATGGCCGTCTCTCCTCCGCGCCGTCGTCTCCACCAACGACTTGCTCCTCGGGAAACGCACCCACGCCCTCATCGTTACCTCCGGCCACGCAGCCGACCGCTTCCTCACCAACAACCTCATCACCGTCTACTCCAAGTGCGGCTCCTTACCTTCCGCCCGCCAACTATTCGACAAAACTCCCACTCGAGACCTCGTCACCTGGAATTCCATCCTGGCCGCCTACGCTCTCTCCCCTCACCCCGATGCCCACCGAGTCCACGAGGGTTTTCGCATTTTCCGCCTTCTTCGCAGCCTATCCGGAATTTCCGCCACTAAACTCACTCTGGCTCCTGTCTTGAAGTTGTGCATGATGTCGGGCTATGTCTGGGCATCCCAAGCCGTACATGGGTATGCTGTTAAAATTGATTTGGATTGGGATGCTTTTGTTTCGGGTGCTTTAGTTAACATTTATTCAAAATTCGGCCTAGTGAGGGATGCCCTTGTGTTGTTTAATGATATGCTCGAACTGGATAGGGATGTCATTCTGTGGAATGTCATGCTCAAGGCGCAAATGCGTGCAGGACTTGTGGAAGAAGCGTTTCGGTTGTTTTGTGACTTTCATCGGAGTGGATTGCATCCTGATGTAGTCAGTGTGGGTTGTGTTCTTAGCGGGTTGTCTGAGAGAGATTTTGATGAAGGCAACAAGCACGTGCAGCAAGTTCGAGCATTCGCTACGAAATTGTTTTTGTATGACGATGCTTTTGATGATCAAGTTATTTTGTGGAATAAAACCATGTCCGAGTATCACCAAAGTGGTGAGAATAGGGCTTCTGTTGAATGCTTTATCAACATGAATAGATCAAATGTAAGCCATGATGCCATTACATTCGTTGTTGCTCTTGCTTCAGTTACAGCTATAACTATATTAATGTTGGGGAAACAGGTTCATGGCATGGCTTTGAAGTTGGGTTTTGATCTAAATCTTCATGTTGCTAATAGTCTTATTAACATGTACTCGAAATTAGGATGCTTAAGCTCTGCACGTAGAGTATTCACTGGCATGGTGGAATTGGACTTAGTTTCGTGGAATTCCATGATATCCAGTTGTGTGCAGTGCGGTTTAGAGGAGGAGTCAGTGACCTTATTCTTAGATGTATTAAATGCTGGCTTAAAACCTGATCATTTTACGTTTGCAAGTGTATTGAGGGCTTGTTCTACGCTAGCTGCAGGATTATCTCTCAGCAAACAAATTCACGTTCATGCATTGACAAGTGGGATCATTACCGACACTTTTGTTTCCACAGCACTTATTGACGTCTACTCTAGGAGCGGAAGAATGGAAGACGCAGAGCTTCTTTTTGGGGATAAAGCTGAATCTGATACAGCATGCTGGAATGCGCTGATGTCTGGGTATATAACTTGTGACAATAGTCACAAAGCATTGGAACTCTTTTACCTGATGCATAGAAGTGGAGGGAGACCAGATGAGATCACATTGGCAACCTTGGCTAAAGCCTGTGGTTGCTTGGTAGGCTTCGAACAAGGGAGGCAAATTCATGCTCATGTTGTAAAAGTCGGGCTTGGCTCAGACTTATATGTCAGCAGCGGAATCCTAGATATGTACACTAAATGTGGAGACATGGTTGATGCCTACAAAGTGTTTCAGAGGATCTCTGCCCCTGATGATGTTGCATGGACAGCTATGATCTCAGGGTATGTGGAAAACGGAAATGAGGACCATGCTATTTTTATATACCATCAGATGAGGCAATCTGGTATACCACCCGATGCATATACCTTTGCAACCCTCATCAAGGCCAGCTCTTGCTTAACTGCATTGGAACAAGGACGACAAATTCACGCAAACATAATCAAATTTGATTGTGCTTTGGATACTTTTGTCTGGACTTCACTGATTGACATGTATGCCAAGTGTGGGAACATTGAAGATTCGTACAGCTTATTTAAGAGAGCAGACGCGCAGAATATTGGCCCATGGAATGCTATGTTGGTTGGTTTAGCTCAACATGGACATGGTGGAGAAGCACTCAGCCTTTTTAAGAATATGAAGTCTCTTGGTATTAGACCTGATCGAGTTACCTTTGTTGGAGTTCTTTCAGCTTGCAGTCATTCCGGCTTAACTTCTGAAGCTTATTCCTACTTCCACTCCATGTACAAAGATTATGGTATTCAGCCCGAGATTGAGCATTATTCTTGCCTTGTTGATTCCCTTGGTCGTGCAGGCCGGGTTCAGGAGGCCGAAATGCTAATTGAATCCATGCCCTTTGAAGCTTCTTCTTCTATGTATAGAGCCCTGCTCGGTGCATGTAGGGTCCAACAGGACAAGGAAACGGGGAAACGGGTGGCAACTCGGCTCTTGGCCTTAGAGCCCTCTGACTCATCGGCTTATGTTCTCTTATCTAATATCTATGCAGCTGCCAACCAATGGGATGAGGTAAATTATGCTAGGAAAATGATGAGAAGTAAGAATGTCAAGAAGGATCCAGGATTTAGCTGGATAGATGTGAAAAACAAAGTGCATCTGTTTGTGGTGAATGACAGATCTCACCCTCAGGCTGATATGATATATGAGAAGGTGGAAGATTTCATAAAAATGATAAAAGAAGATGGATATATCCCCGATACAGATTACATGTTGCTCGATGTTGAGGAAGAAGAAAAAGAGCGTGCTCTCTATTACCACAGCGAGAAGCTTGCAATAGCTTTTGGACTTATCAGTACTCCTTCATCTACAACTATCCGAATAATTAAAAATATTAGAGTTTGTGGAGATTGTCATAGTGCTTTCAAGCATATATCGAAGGTTTTCCAACGCGAGATTGTGTTGAGAGATGCAAACCGGTTCCATCGATTCAGCAGTGGAATCTGCTCGTGTAGTGATTACTGGTGATGTCCCTTTAACTGTTATGCACCCAACTCGCGCACATTTCTCTAGCTTTTGGAGTCTGTATTATAGAGCAAACAATATTTGGCTTGCAAGTTAAGATCATTTCTTGTTATATGGTGATCTTCTAGTTGAGTTGTTTTGTACTATGCAATTGTTAAGACTTACGTAATTGCACAAAAATTTTGGTTATTGACTGAAGCATTGAAGACGGTTGTTACCTAGAAGTTGATAGCCTGTATTTGATATTCCAACAGAGAAGAAGGATTGCATGATGATGGAATCTATTTGTGTGTGTGTGTGTGTGTGTATATATATATATATATATATATATATATATATATATATATGGGAGCTGATCCGTTGATAGCGCTAGCAAAATGGGGTATTTTGCTAGCGCGATCTGACCGTCCATCCTGAAAGATGGACGGTCCAGATCGCGCCTTTTTCCAAAACTGATCCCCGTCCGCCATACTGTCTCGCGGACGGGAGTTTTACCTTTTTGCCCTCCTCCCATGTCCGCGAGACTGTCTCGCGGACGCCTTTCTGTTCCTGACATGTGTCAGGAAAAAGGCGTCCGCCATACTGTATGGCGGACGATCTCTAGGCTGACACATGTCAGGACCTGTCCTCTCGGTCGCCTATAAAGTCTCGGGCGTGAGCCCCGAGAACTGTCCCCTTGGTCGCCTAGAAAGTCTCCCTAATTCTCGGCTCTTTCAGCAAAATTTTTGCGGGCTTTCAGATTCACTTGCTTCCATTTTCAGCCCCCTTCAAGCTTCTTGGAGTAACACACTTGGTTCAAGCATCACTCAAGCAAGGTAAAGTTTGTGATCTTGCTACCGTTTATCTTAGTAATTTTAATTTGTTATGTTCAGTAAATATATAATTAGCAAAATAGGAGACACTTTTGAGATTATGTATATGGTATCCTAAATCGGTCTAATCGTCAAGATAATTTTGAGATAATAAGCGTATTCTATTTCTACATAGGTCTTTTTCACAATGTCTGATTTCGTGTCGAGCTCCAGCACCCCCGTAGATGCTAGTGATCCGTATCTAGGACGAACCTTTCAAACGTTGGAAGAAGCTGGAGAATGTTTTCGAGCTTATTCATTGAGGGTTGGTTTTGGCATTAGAATAAAAACTACAAGAACAAGCAGCGTATCGAAAAGGATATGCTCTCGCTTATACGAGTGTCATAGGGGCAGAAACCCAGTGCAAAATGAGACACGCGTAGGCAACGATGACAGTGATGATGACGAAATAGGGTATGCGCGGAGAAGACGGGATTGCTTTGCGCGCACGAATTGCCAGGTCAAGATGTTCGTAAGCTATAAAGCCAAACAAGATCATTGGCTTATTACCAGCCTGGAACTGGCACACAATCACCCGTTAGTAACCCCTTCTAAGGTGAGTCAGATGCATCAACACAAGAAGATGGGTAAGGTCGCGAGGAGCCTAATTCACACAATGAGCGATGCGCGGCTAGGACCTACCGACATGATTAATGTTCTTGCTGAACAGGCTGGGGGAATTCAAAATTTAAACTTTAACACGACAGACGTTCGTAACGCGGTCCGAACCCATAGACGAGCCGCGTATGACCTCAATGATGCGCAAGCGACAATGAGCCTATTGAAACGGATGCAGATGGAGGACCCGCAGTTTACCTTCGACTATAAACTTGACGACGAGCATCGAGTTAGCACAATTTTTTGGGTCGACGGTCGTTCGAGGCTAGCTTATAAGCATTTTGGGGATGTCGTGACTTTCGACACCACATACCGTACCAACAAGTACTCGATGCCGTTCGCTCCTTTCACGGGCGTCAATCATCATTATCACTCCATCCTGTTCGGGTTCGCCTTGTTAAGGGACGAGAGCGAGAGTTCTTTTGAATGGTTGTTTAGGGTGTGGCTGGAAGCAATGAACTTCAAAGCACCGACTGTTATCATCACCGATCAAGATTTGGCAATGAAGAAGGCTATTGCTACCGTCTTCCCAGATACTCGACACAACTTGTGCACTTGGCACATAAGCAACAAATACCCGGAACGTCTGCATCACATGTACGCAAAGTATCCAGACTTTAAACAGGATTTTGACAAATGCGTCCTCAAGTCATTAACGATTGAGGAATTCGAGGAGAGGTGGGAAAAGCTTGTTCGGGATTACTCATTGCAAGACAACGAGTGGCTCCAGCACTTGTACGGGCTCAAAGAGCAATGGATTGGCGTTTACACGAGAAGTCATTTTTCTGCGGGCATGAAAACGACGGGCAGGAGTGAATCTATGAATGCCACGTTCGATAGTTATGTGGGTACAGCTACCAATTTGAAGAGTTTCGTCACATCAGCACAAAAAGCGGTTGCGTCGTTGTTCGTGAAAGAAAGGGCTGCAGACTTTGCAACCACGTACAAGCAAAGGAGAAGGTTGCTTGAGACCCCGCTGGAGCTGAACGGTGCCAAAGTCTATACGAAGGAGATCTTCCTGCTATACCAAGTAGAGCTGCAAAAATCGGGCCGATACAGTATATATAAGGTGGCAGAAAAGTCGTCGCGTGAGTACAAGGTTTATTCGCTCGTGAATGACCTCGTCCCTGAGAAGCTGCGCAGAATTTATACGGTGACCCACGACACATTGACGGACTCGGTGACATGTGTTTGTAAGAAGTTTGAGTTCCATGGCATCCTGTGTAGACACATTCTGCGGTTTTTCACACAGAAGAATATCAGGACAATCCCCGATAAATACGTCCTGCCACGTTGGACGAAAGGTGCAAACAGGTTGCACGGTACCATTTCCTTTCCGGAGCACCCGTATACTGACTTTGAAGAATCAGAGACGTTGCGGTATAATCATCTGGTGACGATGTTCACCCGTTTGTCCGTAAAGGGTGCTGCTACAATGGTCGGATATAAACATCTCCTCGAGGTAGCTCAGCAGCAAGAGCCCATCGTCGACCAATTGGAAGCAGCTTCAGTCAGCAATGCGGTTGACACCGAGCCTACGACGGGATCAGAAGATGACGAGCCGGGGGAGGGAGCCGACAATGATATCCGGCCTTCGGATCCAATTATATCGCAAACGAAAGGCCGCAAGAGATCTACGCGGATGAAAAGCTCTATTGAGACGGCAACTCAACCAAAAAAGCTAAGAAGGTGTGCATTGTGCAACAAAATGACAGACCACGACAAGCGGAACCATTACAAGGCACTGGGGATAAGTCCAGTGCCTTTGCAAGACGGGGAAGAAGATGATGCCGAGGATGAGGACGAACAAGCTGCAGTGGAACTTTAGTGTACTGAATATTTTGTAATAATCTTTTATGAGCCATCAAAAGTGTCGGACATTTTGTAATAATATTTTAGTAATGACTCGTTTGTAATAACCTTTACAATCATTTTTTTATATGTGATTTCTTACACTGTCCGCTACACTGCGCAGCACAACATTAGAAACCTAAGGTATTAAAGAATACCCCCCCTACAACACTTAGTTTGGCTTTTCTTTTTGGTTTACTTCTCTACGTCCGCTATACTATGTAGCGGACGGCCCCGCAGAATACCCCCCCTACAACACTTCTCTGCGTCCGCTATACTATGTAGCGGACGGCCCCGCAGAATACCCCCCCTACAACACTTAGTTTTTTTTTGTTTTGGTTTACTTCTCTGCGTCCGCTATACTATGTAGCGGACGGCCCCGCAGAATACCCCCCTACAACACTTAGTTTTTTTTTGTTTTGGTTTACTTCTCTGCGTCCGCTATACTATGTAGCGGACGGTCCCGCAGAAACACTGATTATCGAACACTTGGTTATTTTTTGAACACTTGCCCTGCAGATAGACAGATATCCAACAGACAGATATCCAACACTTGGTTTCCCACCGTTAAATCATATCGGTCAATAAAATCAATCGCATTCAATAAATTTTTTTTAAAAAAGTGTTGTAACGTTACAATGTGAATTGGGGAACATCATCTCTCGCGGGAATGATGTTCCTTACACGGATTTACAATAAACCTAATAGCTCTAGGCCGGCCATTCATAATTTGCCAAGCAATCCTATACCTAAAGTCTTGTATGCATTCTTCGCTCCAGACAGTCTTCTTGAGGCTCTCAGACCGGCAAATGTAATCCATGTACATGCAGAGGAAGACGCCGCAGTCCGAGGAATTATGTTGCTTGGGCCTACTCCTCTTCAATCGGAAAATGAGGACCGGCCTGCGCGATACCTTCTCCCGACGCCTACCATTGACCAGGGCAGCAAAAAGATTCTGCGAGAACCATAATAAGCATTAAACATAGCTAGCAAAATAAGATTAATCAGTTTTATAATATGCAAGTTACAACAAGAAGGAAACAGGATCTTACCATGGCATCCAACTGGCCTATGCCTCGGTACATATCAATCACAGGCATCACGTCGGTATCATCGTAGAGACTGTCGACGACTGAAACCGTGCTCTGTAATGGTTCGTAGCAAACCAAGTACCAGTGGGCATTCCCTAAAAAGGGGATTAGAAACACGTCGGCAACACTTGCGCTCACTGGACTATCCCTAGCAAGATATGCTTGTAGGTTAGGGGACGGTTTCCACTGGGCCATGGTTCTCCCCTTCCTTGCATTGCCCCAGTCGTGCCACTCTTGTACTAGGAGCTGATGAAAAAAAGCATCCAAGATAAACACGCGCGGACCGATGTTTGGATGCTCCCGACACCTTCGCCTCAGAATTTGCACGTAGTGCGAGATGACACCGCTGTCTAACCAAGCTCCCGGCGCCAGCGAGGCGATCTCTGTCCAAGAGGCATTGTAATCCAAGCCCTCGGGGTGATCCATGTCATACGACGCTCCGTCTTGGGGGGCCCCGCTAAAATAACGGGCTCGGATTAGATCGCATTTATGCGGCTTTAGGGGCCTGGCTGGATGCCCTTTCGGATATTGCCCTCGGGGGTCGATCGGGGGATATTGGCCTCCAATTCCTTCTTCGGCCGGCTGATATTCCCCTCCAACTGGTCCCGCCCACGGGACAATGGGCAGTGCCTCGGAGAAACCGTAGTTTCCGAAAGGACAGTCTTGCGTGACTTGAGAGAGGGGTTCCGGGAACAAATTGAAGGAGGGGCCGCTGTAATCGCCCCACGACGCTTGAGCCTGTCCCATCCCCGCTTCAGAGGTACCACCAACTCCCTGACTCACCCCTGAAGCCTGTCCAGAGGGATCACCGTATCCCTGGCTGACGCCCGTATAACCCATTCCCGGGCTGACTCCCGAAGACTGGCCCGATGCTTGGCGCAAAAAATTCCCGCAGCCTAAAGCCAATGTCGCAGCCTGTTGGCAAAGATCCTCGCCCATTGCGCTCACCAGATCCCTCCGCTCACTCAACTTCTGGAAGAATGCAAGCGAGGCATTAACCTACATCCAAAGAGATAAAAAATTAAGTAACTTCAATCAGACATTTATATTCAACTAATTTGGTTCAAGTCAGACTTGTTGGGCAACTTACGAGATTGTATGCCATACGCTCATCGATCTGACCCCTAGGCGCATACCTCTCCCCACGTTCAAAGTTTACAGGGGCTACTCTCCTCCGCGTGATGCGGTAGTACCACTCATCGTACTGATCGATGCTGATAACGGGGTCTGGCTCCGAGACGATGGCCGCCAGTGTGTCCTGCCAAGAAGTCCAAAGCTCTATTTCGGCCGCGCACAATTCGTACGCATTGGCGGTGCCAAACACTCCGACATCCGGTGGGTTCCTGTTAACCCTCATATCCGGGGCATCGACTGGCAAACCCTGCTCCAACTCAAAATGGCGCATTGCTCGGTCGGGCAGCTGCCACTCTGCGACCTCGAAATGGATCAGGGGTGTGCGCTGCAACCCGGAGAGCGTGAAGACGAACGACTCTCCCACCCGTCGCGCCAAACGTATGTACGGTGCCCAACGCATTTGGCCCGGAGATAGACGGTCGAACTCCCCTCGATAGTACGTAATGTTGTGATGGGGATCGACTCTCCTCTTGTAGTGGCTAGCCCTCCGGCTGTACTCCCAAGCACACAACCGAGGCCAGACTTTATCGGTTCCATCCCTACGCGTTGGTGCACCGGGAGCAAGGTGTTCGTAAGACCACACCTGAGAACATCAAAAAATTATATTTATATCGTCGATTCAACAAAAATAAAACACAATAACGAAGACATGATTTATATGATATACCTGCAATAGCGAGAGACATGCACATATGGCTTTGGAGTTGGGCCTCGTTGCCTTGTGCAATGCTCGGTACAGATACGAAAGAACCGCTGCACCCCAGGCATAATCCCCAACCTCCGACAGGTTACCCAACAACGGTAAATATTTCACGCTGACCGTGTTCTTCGACGTCGTTGGGAATAAAATTGCCCCCATCACCCACAAGAGGAAGGCCTTTGTGTACACCACAAGCTCACGGCCCGTATAGTTTTCCGGCAAAACCCCGTAGGTATCTACCAACCACTTCAACTTTATACCACCAGTGCTAAATTGATCCTGGGGTATCGAAGTGAAGAAGTCTCGCGCTGTTCTCTTATTCGTTGCGTCTGACGGAGGAGCAATTACCGGCCGCCCCGTCACCGGCAACCCCAAGATGAACCCTACATCTTCTAGGGTAATCGTCATCTCTCCGAGCGGGAAGTGAAACGTATTCGTTTCACTTCTCCACCTCTCAACAAGGGCACCTATCAAGGCCCGGTCAAGCTGTTGAAAGATCTGCCCATGCGTGAAAATCCCAAACCCAATTCCACGCAGTATTCTTTTCTGGGACTTGTTCAATTTCCATCTCGTGAACTCGCGAGATACTTCTACGGTGGTGAGAAGTTCTCTTTCCTACGAATTATTAATAAATACAATTTAAGCAAAATGAACGGTAAAACAACGTTCGTAATAATAAGAAAGTTGATAAATAATGTATCTTACTCCACCATCCCATATGAGCGTACTGATATGGTTGGCTTGGTCGTATAACACGGATGGATCTTCTGGTCCAGGGATAAATTCCATTTTTTGCAACTGAAACTATGGAATCGGATTTTACAAACGCTAGCACATGAACAAATACATACATATATAAATCCTCATCATCGCTAGCACATGCTCAATGCATAATCAAAACCACGCATAAAACGCAATATTGATCACAACTATAGATTAGAAACATGTAAAGGATTGATTTTGTGAACTTACGTGATCTATTAGGGGGTATTAAAGCTGCTCTTATGAAGAAATTGCGCAGATCTGCTTGCCAACGCCGCTGGGAATATTTGTGAGTAGGAAGAACGGAGAAGAGTGTAGAAGTTATAGGACTTTCTTTTGGGTTTGAATATATATATTTGCTGTCCGTCGGACAATATATATTTGCCGTCCGCTATATAGTATCGCGGATGACATTAGTCTGTTCCTTGTCCGCTATATAGTATCGCGGACGATAGACTTTTGGTTGTTTTGGTAGTTTTCTCTACGTCCGCTATACTATGTAGCGGACGGCCCCGCAGAATTTTTTTGGTTGTCTTCTCTACGTCCGCTATACTATGTAGCGGACGGCCCGCAGAATACCAGTTTTTTCTCTACACTTAAGTTCCACCTCTCCAACACTTAGTTTTTTCTACACTTAGTTCCACCTCTCCAACACTTAGTTTTTTCTTTTGGTTTTTTCTCTACACTTAAGTTCCACCTCTCCAACACTTAGTCCAACACTTAGTTTTTTCTACACTTAGTTCCACCTCTCCAACACTTAGTTTTTTCTTTTGGTTGTTGTCTCAACGTCCGCTATACTATGTAGCGGATGGCCCCGCAGACGCTGATAGACTGTCCGCTATATAGTATCGCGGATATACATACCGCAGAAAATGGTTGGCACGGACCAGACTGTCCGCTATATAGTATCGCGGATATACTTACCGCAGAAAATGGTTGGCACGGACCAGACATTTAGTTCCCGACCTTCCCGAACCCCGGCCTAAGCGGAGGGCCTTATATCCGCTATATATATAGAGCTATACAATGTAGCGTAATGTAATAAATTGGCGCCCGTAATGCAGTTTTAATAAATTGAAATAAATTGGCCCCGAAGACTTGTTTTAGCGACATAGTAGGTTAATGCTATTTTAATAAACTGACGCCCGAAGACTTGTTTTAGCGACGGAATCAACAATCTCAATTTTTCCAAAAAATAATGTACGATTCATAATCAACGATCTCAATATATCAAGGCAACAAAAAAAGGCACAATTAAGCAAGAAAAAATTTGAAAACATAATAAACAAGAACATAAATTTTTTTTATTATAATAAACTATGGTTCACAAATGGGGTACGAAAGCTTTTCACAAGCGCTCCGATCAAAGATTACAACTTGAAAATCCCACCACCCAAGGTGTTCGAACACTACAAAGTCCCCGAGTTCGAGGCCATGCTGGCGCACGAAGACGTTCCAACCCTCTGCGAATTCCTTTTTTTGGGATCGGCCGGGCTTCAGCTTGATTTCAACCTGCCATGCCCCCTTGCGGCTATATAATCTTGCACTATCATGAATTGTTGTAAATTGATTGGTAAATGCTTCCGGTATGTCCTACCAAACACAAAATACAAAAAATAGGTTAGTTTTGGTTAAGAAAAACAAAAGATCAAACTTTTAACACACGAAAATACAGAGAAAGAGAAAGAGGGATAGCCTACAAGTTCATGCTCAAATCCCGGCATCATGACTTTGAAAAAGTGTTTGCCTACCAGGTGCAAGTTGCCAATATAATCGTAGGCGTAGGTGGTCTCCGATCCAGAAGCCATCGAGATCGGCGTTGAGGGGAGGACGGTGGTGTCGGCGGAGATGTGGGTGACCGGAGATGTGGGTCGCCGTAGATGGGGTAGCGGCTTGGGTTAGATGTTCGAGAGAGGGGACGCCGTCCGCTACAATAATATATATACCCCGATCTGATTAAATATTTATAGCAGGAGAGAGTTGACGAAGGGACGCCGTCCGCTACATTGGAGATTTCCCACAAAGCGGACACTGTTGACGCCATACAGATACCAAGGGGACAGTTCTCGGGGCTCACGCCCGAGACTTTATAGGCGACCGAGAGGACAGGTCCTGACATGTGTCAGCCTAGAGATCGTCCGCCATACAGTATGGCGGACGCCTTTTTCCTGACACATGTCAGGAACAGAAAGGCGTCCGCGAGACAGTCTCGCGGACATGGGAGGAGGGCAAAAAGGTAAAACTCCCGTCCGCGAGACAGTATGGCGGACGGGGATCAGTTTTGGAAAAAGGCGCGATCTGGACCGTCCATCTTTCAGGATGGACGGTCAGATCGCGCTAGCAAAATACCCCATTTTGCTAGCGCTATCAACGGATCAGCTCCCTATATATATATATATATAGGGGGCCGATCCACATATACCGGTGGAAAATAACAATTTTCCCACCGAACCGCAGGTAACAGCAGCGGTTGGAAAAATTACGTACGGACGATGCATTAATGGCAAAAAAGGAACGAGGAAATGGTGAGAAAATGGCGAGAAAATGTGAGAAATTGGTGAGAAATTGGAAAAAGGACACCAACCGCATAAAGAAGCAGCGGTTGGCATTAATTTCCCCTGCCACGTGTCGTCCCCCACGCCTGCCACGTGGCCCAACACCATGGCCCCTGCCACGTGTCGTCTCCCCTTCCTGCCACGTGGCCCAACCGCATGAACAACCCGCGGTTGGGGGAGTGGCCCTGCCACGTGTCGTCTCCCCTCCTTGCCACGTGGCCCAACCGCATGAACAACCCGCGGTTGGGGGAGTGGCCCTGCCACGTGTCGTCTCCCCTCCCTGCCACGTGGCCCAACCGCATGAACAACCCGCGGTTGGGGGAGATGGCCCTGCCACGTGTCGTCCCCCTCCCCCCATGATGCCCCACGTGGTGTCCTTCTGCCAAATTATTTTTTTTTGCCGCAGCCTTTGACTGTCGATCACGGTTTTTTTTTTCCTGTCTTTTTTCTTCTCTCTTCCTCACTTTTTTCTGTCTTTTTTCTTCTCTCTTCCTCACTTTTCTCTCTTTATAATCCCCTCCCCCGAATCCTTCTTCTGCACTCTATCATATTTACCAACTTCCTTCGTACTTCATATCTCACCTACATAATCTCCACAACAATACAAACCAAAAAATTTTACGCTAGAAGATCGGTAGATTTTTCTTTAAATACATCAAGTCACAACAAGTAAGTATTTTGAATTTCCTTATAATTCAATGTTAGGTTTATACAAATCAGCGTATTACATTTATAGATTCCAAAATAGCGATTTTTTAGGGCGCCAAATATAGACAGTTTTTCACGAATTTATAAAAAATAGCTAGAGCTAGATTTTGCCAAAGTGCAAAAAAGAGACCCTAGTTATTCTTAAAGGATCTGTCTCAGGTAAAAATTTCAGATTTTTTCCAAAGACTGGAAAGGGGTTAACTGATACGGGGAACCTTGTAACTCTGCAGTGTATTTTAAAATATCAAGCTAGCGCGATTTCGCGCGAAACTTTTATGAGAACCCTAGGATGTTGGGAAGTTCCATTCCCCAGGAATTCGGGCCATTCCGAAGCCGTTACCTATTTTTTTGGCCGAACGGCCCTTTAAGCGCTTGATCCGGACACCGGTTCGGGATTTTTGGGCGAAACCTCCGTAAAATACTTTTTAGGTCAAGAATGAATTCAGGAAGCCTAAAATAGCATTTCAAAGCACTTTTGATATTTTTCGATGCCAGGGGCATTTCGGTAATTCGCCGCCCCGAGAGGGGTATTTCGGTAATTTTACAGTGCTAAGTTTTTCGACAGACTTTTTAGTCCAGAAATGTAATTACAAAACCTGAAATGTTGTTTTGAAGCTGATTTGGCGCGCGTAGGGGTGATAATGAATCCCCGGGGGTATTTCGATAATTTGTCGCTCAGCGAGGGTATTTTGGTAACTGAACGTTGTAACACAACTGGAGGAAATAATTTTCAACACTATGTGTATTCCTAGGGTGTAACACTATGTGTGTTTAATGTGAATACGAAACGTAATTGTCGCTAAAGGTGAAAACTTAATTAGACAGTTTTTTCACGAATTTATAAAAAATAGCTAGAACCAGATTTTGCCAAAGTGCAAAACAGAGACCCTAGTTATTTTCAAAAGATCTGTATCAGGTAAAAATTTCAGATTTTTCCAAAGACTGGAAAGGGGTTAACTGATACGGGGAACCTTGTAACTTTGCAGTGTAATTTAAAATATCAAGTCAGCGCGATTTCGCGCGAAACTTTTATGAGAACCCTAGGATGTTGGGAAGTTCCATTCCCCAGGAATTCGGGCCATTCCGAAGCCGTTAGCTATTTGTTTGGCCGAACGGGCTTTTAAGCGCTCGATCCGGACACCGGTTCGCGATATTTAGGCGAAAAATCCGTAAAATACTTTTTAGATCAAGAATGAACTCAGGAAGCTTAAAATAGCATTTTAAAGCACTTTTGATATTTTCTCATGCCAGGGGGCATTTTGGTAATTTGCCACCCCGCGAGGGGTGTTTTGGTAATTTTACGGTTCGGGGGCGTAATTGGCGCTAGGGGTGAAAACTTAATTAGACAGTTTTTTCACGAATTTATAAAAAATAGCTAGAGCGTGATTTTGCCAAAGTACAAACAAAGACCCTAGGTATTTTCAAAAGATCTGTATCAGGTAAAAATTTTAGATTTTTCCAAAGACTGTAAAGGGGCTAGCTGATACGGGGAACCGTGTAACTTTGCAGTCTAATTTAAAATAATAAGCTAGCGCGAAACTTTTATGAGAACCCTAGGATGTTGGGAAGTTCCATTCCCCAGGAATTCGCGCCATTCCGAAGCCGTTAGCTATTTTTTTGGCCGAACGGGCCTTTAAGCGCTCGATCCGGACACCGGTTCGCGATTTTTGCGCGAAAGATCCGTAAAATACTTTTTAGATCAAGAATTAACTCAGGAAGCGTAAAATAGCATTTTAAGGCACCTTTGATATTTTTCTTGATGCCAGGGGCATTTTGGTAATTTGCCACCCCGCGAGGGGTGTTTTGGTAATTTTCCTGCGTCAAGTTTTCAAACTACTTTTTAGTCTAGAAATGTAAGTAAACCACCTGAAATGTTGTTTTGAAGCTGGTTCGGGGGCGTTGGGGTGATAGTGAACCCCCAGGGGCATTTCGGTAATTTGCCGCTCATCGGGGGCTAATTTGCTAGAAAGGATCCAGCTTAAAATTCATACCTTAAAATAACTTTTAGTTCAGGAAAGGGTGTGAGACACCCGAAAACTTATTTTGTTCCGGATGTTCTGAATCTTGTGACGCACCGGCGATGACTGCCAGGGGGTATTTTGCATAAGTAGCGGGTGTTTTGGTAACTTTCCCTTTAAAATTTTTCCTAATATATTTGGTATAAATTGACTAATACATTTAAAAATTTGATTTTAAAGCGGTTTTGAGTGTGAGATCCGCTTTGGTGAAAGCGAGACGAACTCATTTCACTTCCGGTTTGGTGAAATGACTGTTACGTTAGAGGACGTCGGATTTATACTTGGAATCCCATGTCACGGCAGACCCGTTACTCTGAACGTGCCGTCTGCATCCATAGCGAATATGGCTATGCAGTATTTTCCGGGAATTCCAAGGGCAGCTCTTACAACAAACGGCGTCAAGCTTAAATGGCTGAGAGAGCAGTACGGCGTGCTACCGGATGAATACACTCCTCATGATTTCGTGACGTATACGAAGGCATTCCTTCTGTATATTATTGGAGCTATATTACTTCCGACGCATTCGAAAAACACGGTGCATCCGAAGTATATGGTGTTCTTGGAGGATCTTGAGGAGGTATACTCGTATTCGTGGGGTTCAGCTGTCCTTGCGCACCTATATCGAGCACTGCATAAGGCTACGAGAAACGGTGCCAAGTCCATTGCCGCCTGCCTGACTCTATTACAGGTATGAGCATTTATTTTCTTGGTAGGATCCTTAGTCAATATATTCGGGATTAATTACTAATTCCATATAATGTTTGCATTCACAGGTTTGGTCTTACGAGAGGCTACCCATGGGTCGTCCACAACCGTTGGTAGATTCCGATGAGACGTGGCCTAGGGTGTGGGCCTGGGGGCCTACGACCAACCGGAGGAGGAGACGGGTAGACCCTCACCACCATCTAAAGTTCTATCGGGGGGAACTAGAGATACTAGATGCATCCCAGGTGACGTGGCAGCCATATGGCAAGGTGATGCATCTGTTGGATGAGTGGTGTTGGCAACTTCCGGTGTCGTACGTGCTGGCAGGTTTGGTTCGGGTGCCGCTCATTCACTTCGAAGAATGTGAGTTTCAGATGCCCGATCGAGCTATGAAGCAAGCTGGCTGTCCACAAGGGATACCAAAACCCGCTGTAGACATGCGGCCATACAGGGGTGGTCGAGGGCCGAACTTCGAGGTGGCTGATGCCTTGATTTTGTTGGGTGACGAGGTGCAACAGTGGAATACCTGGCAGGAAACGTATGATAGCCTTGTATCGCTGAAGCACGACGGCATTAGTACTGAGGAATACTTACAGTGGTTTCTCAGGGTGACGCGCACGAGGGTGAATCGCCCTTCCCAGGTGAAGAAGACATCGTATGCGCCACGTGAGGTCTATGACCAGTTCTGGGCATTGGCCATTGTAAGTCATGCTAGTGTTGTTTGATAATTTATTTGCGCACCTTATCGACCATGCCTGAAATGATTAGCCATATTTTCTATGCATGTTTTTTAGGTTGACCAGGGCATTGAGGTGTTCAAGCAGCTGGAGTCGTTTGACTGGTTTGTCGCGCAGGCTCCTGACAATCTCAAGAGGTCCATTGAGAGGTACAAGACTGAAGTTCAAAACTTTAGTCTTGCGTACCGGGGTTACCAAGGGGAGCCGTCTAGTCGCCCTCCTCCTGACGCGTACGACTATCAGCCCCAGAGTCAGGTGTGGGAGCCGTCTAGTCGCCCTCCTCCTGACGCGTACGACTATCAGCCCCAGAGTCAGGTGTGGGAGCCGTCTAGTCGCCTCCTCCTGACGCGTACGACTATCAGCCCCAGAGTCAGGTTCCCCAAGTAGGAATCCAGGCCTCGCGCCCAAGCTTTCGGTCGGACAAAGGACAAGCGACGAAGCCATTGAGGCCGGACAAGATGGGTTGGATCGACCGGCACTACTTCGGGCATGAGCCTGTCAATTCAGCAGACTTTCCCCTTGCGACATTCCTAGGTCATGAGGATATCAGAACGTTGGCGCCGGAGACAGATCTTTCAAATTTTGTCATGAACGCTTACATAGAACTGCTCCGGATTAGAGAGCAACATTTTAACCGTTCTGAATATTTGAAGCTTAACATGTATCCCACTCATTTTGTGGAATTAACGGTGAGAGAATTCACAGAATGGAGGCGAGGGGGCGGCAGGAGTAAGTGGAAACCAGGTCGAAACGTGTTAGGCATGATGAACGCAGACTATCAATGTCCCGCTGCTGATGCGAACCTTATCATGATACCCTGTCATCATGCAAACCACTGGTTCCTATTAGTTCTCCATCCAGCGTTCAGAACGGTTCACATATACGATAGCCTAAGGGAGGACGAGCCTGGACAGCTGCTGGCACAGATGTACAACGAGTACATCACTTTAGTGGTTAGTTTTTATTTTTTGACCTTGGCTCATAGTATATTGTTCTTGTTTCATAGGCTTGATTCTCGTTTTTATTGTTGGATGCAGACTACTGTCCTCTCGCTAGCATGCGGACGGCCACAGGGTGACCCTTGGACGGTCGTGATGATAAAGGACCGACCAAAGCAATATAACGGTCACGATTGCGGGATTTACGTCCTCAAGTACATGGACTACATTGCTCGCTCGGAAGTGCTCAAACACTCCTCGTGGACTAGGAAGGATGCCTTGACGTTTAGGTATAGGATAGCCTGGGAGCTGAAAAAGAATGAAGCTAGACGCCTTCATTACCATTATCCTGACGTGCGTGGCTAGCTGCTGTGATGTTACAAAAAACTGTACCAAAAAGAAATGTACATAATTTTTCGCATGCTATGAATTTGGCGCTAAAATGTGCGCGAATATACCTTTCATATGACGCATTCGAAAAAATTACACGGTTGGATCATTGCGGGCTGTCAGTATCCCCCGCTTTGATGGGAACTCGGTTTATAGCGTTTCGTCACCTCTCCGCTAGGGCGCATCTTATCGGCCCAGACCCTCGTGGTTGTTGAGGCTGTAAAATCCGCTGTGGAGTGGTTGATGTGTGTAGCGTGAATTTTCTAAAAGAGCGGATGTGTAGAGTGACAAAAAAAAATTGGGCCCTAAAGTGTGCCCGAATAGGCCCTTCCTAGGAAAACTCAAAAAATAATGTGTCTCGTTTTCGCCGAAATTCTTACAAATGGGCTAACTAGCGTGCCTGAGGTGCAATGAGCAAAAAAGTGACAAAAAAAATTACAACTTTTTTCGGAAGCTATCAATTGGGCCCTAAAGTGTGCCCGAATAGGCCCTTCCTAGGAAAATCCAAAAAATAATGTGTCTCGTTTTTCGCCGAAATTCTTACAAATGGGCTAACTAGCGTGCCTGAGGTGCAATGAGCGAAAAAAAAGTGACAAAAAAAATTACAACTTTTTCGGAAGCTATCAATTGGGCCCTAAAGTGTGCCGAATAGGCCCTTCCTAGGAAAATCCAAAAAAATAAAGTGTCTCGTTTTTCGCCGAAATTCTTACAAATGGGCTAACTAGCGTGCCTGAGGTGCAATGAGCGAAAAAAAAGTGACAAAAAAAATTACAACTTTTGGAAGCTATCAATTGGGCCCTAAAGTGTGCCCGAAAACGGAGTTACCAAAAATATCAATAATCCACAAACCAAATCACAAATTAAAGATTCCACAAACCAAATCACAAATTTAAACATTATAAAAGTTCAATTTATACAACTGAAACATTAACCCTAACACTCTTTCTCATCATCGTCCTCCTCGACCATACTGCCAGGTTCGATACCTAACACTTTATAATGGTTTCTCTTGTCATGATCAGTCATCTTATTACACAACGCACACTTTCGTAATTTTTTTTGACCCGTTGCTTCTTCAATCGGATTCTTCATGCGTATTGCTCGTTTTTGCCCTTTTGTTTGAGAAATAATTGGATCAAAAATGTCGTCCTCCTCACCTTGTAGGTCAGTGCCGTCAATGACTGGCTGTTTGGCTCGATTGAATCTACCGGCTGGAGTCGTCCGAGTAGTCGGAGTGTCCACAGTTTCTGGTAATGCCATCCTAAACTGTGCATACTTAGCCTTATCCCGTGCGGCTGCTTCAACTTGATACCTGTACCCATCAAATGTTGACGCTGCATCCATTGATAAACCGTGCATGATGTTACAAAGGTGATTATATCGCAGCGACTCAGATTGCTCGAAATCAACTGAAACATTGGGCACGTAAGGAATGTGACCGTGGACTCTATTGGCTTCTTCGTCCACCGTTCCAAGATATACTGTGGAGGGATTTCACTAGCATTCTTGGCGCTCAAAACCCTCAACGCGTGTCGACAAAGTATACCTTTATGCTCAAACAGTTGACAGTTGCAATTAACCAACCCGGTGTCCTTACAAACTGCTACGGTAAAATGTCGTCTGTTCCTCGGAGCCGACGAAGAGCACGGATTGGCAAATTCGTCACATTTGTCAAAGCATAAACCTTGATATCTCTGGTGGAATACTCGTGCAACTTTGTCATGCCATATTGATTCGACTTTAGTAGTTCCTCTTGAAACTGTCGAAACATTTCCTTGGTATAGACTTGAGCCGCATGAGCCTCTAAAGGTGAATAAACTAGTATAGCTCTTTCTTTGCAAGTGTCCGCGTCGGCTTCTCTCTCACGGTACAATTGCCTGTCAACGGCTTTCTGCATCTCTAGTACGAACTCCGCTATACTTGAAGACTGGCCTACGTACCCATCAAAGAATGAATTCATAGCTTCGCTTCTCGAGGTCGTAGTCATTCCGGCTGCAAAAAACTTCTTGGTGTAGGCACCGACCCACTGTGTCTTGATCTCATACAACGATTGTAACCATTCATGATTGTGCAAATAGTAAGTATCCATTAACGTGGCCCACCTCTCCTCGAACACGTCTACCGTCAACAATTTCTTCACACATGTATTAAAGTCAGTCTTGAATGACGGATGGTTTGCATATACATTGTGAAGCCGTTCGGGATATTTGTTGCTTATGTGCCATGTGGGCCATGGTGAGTATCTGAAGACCTTAGCGATTGCATTTTTCATTGCCAGATCTTGGTCGGTGATGATGGTTTTTGGAGGAATATGATACATTGCTTTAAGCCACGTTTC